>CAUYLG010046022.1:0-113806 GCA_963573385.1 Cacajao melanocephalus | reverse complement strand
TTTCTCTGTTTTATATTTTACAATTACATGTAAATCTACAATTACCTAAACACTCAGCAAACTGACACAAGAACAGAAAATCAAACACTGCATGTTCTCACTCACTGGCGGGTGTTGAACAATGAGAACACATGGACACAGTGAGGGGAGCATCATAAACTGGGGTTTGCAGGTGGGAACTAGGGGAGGGGCAGTGGGGGATGGGGAGTTGGGGAGGGATAACATGGGGAGAAATGCCAGATACAGGTGATGAGGAGGAAGGCCGCAAAGCACATTGCCATGTATGTACTTATGCAACAATCCTGCATGTTCTTCACATGTACCCCAAAAACTAAAACGCAATAAAATATATATTAAAACATAAAATAAAATAAAGGGTTTAGTATAAACATCCAAATTAAAGTTGTTGGAAAAAAATTTCCTAACATCTTCAAGGGTAACACTAACATTAATTATGCTCTAAATTTAGAGAAAAGTTCTTCCTTTTGAAAGACTGATTTACTTATCTTGCTTTATCTATATGAGAACTTGATGATGGAAGAATAAGGAGTCATTATAGCTCACATTTTAAGTGACATTGACCAAAAATTTAATAGCAAGCTAGCCACTACAAATACCATTTTTTAGAGTATCTATTTTACAAGTTATTTTATATAGATAACCCTTCATTGCTGCTTCTATAAATACCATTTTTCCAGTACCTATTTCATAGTTATTTTGTAAAGATACCCCTTCAGTAACACCCCCAATCAACTTTTTATTTTATCCCAAGAAATGGGATAAATCCATAAATTTCAATAATTAAAAATCTCCCAGTGAACTTTGTCGGTTACTGATTATTCCACAACTTGTGACATTTCGGTTTTTAAGATAAAGGACAGACAGAAAAACCAGTTACAGGACTACTTTCTTTCACAAACATTCACAAACCACATGCCTCAATATTTACTTGAAATCCAAATTAGTTTTTCCTTTGATAGACAGGAGAACAAAGAGATATTCCTGCCAACAATTCATTGAAGCATAATGTCTACATCTAAATTAGTAAAAAAAAAAAAAAAACTGAAGAAAAAAAAAAAGCATCTGCTATGTCTCTATTCAAAATCACACAGCAGCTGTGAAAAGGGTTTTATTCTTCCACTTCCAAGTCTGTCCATCAACATCCTTGCCCAGAAGTGTGCCAGCAACTACCACACTAATTGCAAAATTGCCATGGCAATGAAATGACAATAGCCATGCACGTTCATTTGGATGACCAAGCCAGAGCTATTTATAACTGGAAGAGTGACTCCAACAACAAAGTCATAGAGGACAGACTAAGTAATTAAGGTGTGCAAGTCCAAAAGTGTTAAAGACTTCATGTTTTATTCAGTTTACCCCCCAAAAATGATATAATTTCATTAACTTTTTACTTTTTAAAAAACCAAACATTAGGTAGTACACAAAATATATGAAACTTCAAATTATTTTTCGCCAGTGA
This sequence comes from Cacajao melanocephalus, assembly GCA_963573385.1. NCBI lineage: Eukaryota > Metazoa > Chordata > Mammalia > Primates > Pitheciidae > Cacajao > Cacajao melanocephalus. Next base: position 112,326 of record CAUYLG010046022.1, on the reverse strand, counting down.
ATTTTGTATGAGAATTCTTCAGTACCAATTATAAATATCATTTAAAATATAAAATATATGGCCAGGCACAGTGACTCATGCCTGTAATCCCAGCACTTTCAGAGGCCAAGGTGAGAGGATCGCCTGAAGCCAGGAGTTCGAGATCAGCCTCAGCAACACAGTCAGAAGCCATCTGTTCAAAAAAATTTTTTAAATTAGCCAAGCATGGTGGTGCACACCTGTGATTCCAGCTATTCAGGCAGCTGTGGCAGGAGGATCACCTGGGTCCACAAGTTCAAAGCTACAGTGAGCTATAATCACACCACTGTATTCCAGCCTGGGTGACAGAGAGAGCCCTGTCTCTAAAATATATATATTGTGTATACATATATATATTAATATATATACCCACATACATACATAAACACATACCTCTAATCCATTTCTCACAACAAAGTGGTCTTAAATTTTTAACATATAAGTTTCAAAAATAAATAGTAAACATTATTTTGATATATTTTAACATAAACAAAAATATCTAAGGTGGAGTAATTATTTACTGGTAAAAGAAGGAAGAAAGGAATAAAAATGACAACAATCTCTAAAAAAAAAACTAACAGACTCCTGCAGTGCAGGGTAATTCTTTTTAGGATCAAGGGAACTTCATTCCAAGTAAGTGTCCCACAGTGTTCTTCTGCCTTCTTAAAATTATCAAAATCGGAATCTATCCCAAGCGAGCTATATCTCACAGTAAAATCTCAGTAGACTGATTTTCCACCGTAACAAGTAGAGCAAAATATTTCATCAAAATTGTTACTGTTTCCATCCAGGATTCTGTTCAAGGCTACCATAAAAGACTAAGTATTAGTGATAAGAAACAACAGCAAAAATCACAATGAATCATTAGTTATATTTCTAGAAATCCTTCAAAAACTTGTAACTGATGGTTAATTAATTACATCAAACCTTATCAAATAAAAATTCAATGTAAAAATTAATTTCAAAGAAAAATTATTTTTCTCAGAACTGAATAATACTGATTAAAGGGAACATTTAAAAACTAAACATTGATATCCCTAACATTAAGTGACACAGTAAAACAATCCGTTTTTTACTTCTAATTCATTCAGCAAATACTGTATATACTGACACCAGTAAGTTATACTTAATCTTGAAAAGCTTAAAGTTTACATACTAAAAAATGAAGAGGTAGAGCAGCAATATTTAACTAAGATCAGAAAGCAAAATGAAGGTAACTCCAGTCCGTAGAAGGCTACCTGAACAGGAATATCGACATGAAAATTAATTGCTGAAGAGTACACAATGATTATAGATTGTTCTGGCTATGCTAATAACTTACTCTAATCTCTCTGCTGCCCTGTAAAATCTGGGCTTTTATAAACTATTGCCACCAGGAATGGTGGCTCACACCTCACACCTATCTATAATCCCAACACTTTGGAAAGCCAAGGCAAGAGGATTGCCTGAGCTTAGGAGTTCCAGACCAGCCTGGGCAATATAGTGAAACCTAATCTCTACCAAAAAAAAAAATAAAAATAAAAAAATTAACTGGGCATGGTAGTGCATGCCTGAAGTCCTAGATACTCAGGAGGCTGAGGCAGGAGGATCACTTGAGCCCGGAGGTCGAGGCTGGAGTTAACTGTGATCCTACCACTGCACTGCACTCCAGCCTGGGCAAGAGAGTGAGACCCTGTCTCAGACAGACAAACAAAAATTATCAGCTGTCATCTAAGACTCTATAAATGTTCTATATGGCTTGGACACCTTATAATTTTTGTACCACAACCTGAAGTGACCCAAAGATCCAATTATTTTCAGAGGATACAAATATTCTATTGTGCAAAATGTAACCACAATGGAGACAAAGTGAGTCAGGAGTTAAACAATAATTTCTTAAATATCTACCATAAGGCAGGTTTTACATATGTGCTTTCTTTCAAAGTTTCACAACAGCACTTTAAAATAGGTATTTTTATGCCCATTTTACAACTAGCTATAAAATCAGAAACGTGACAAAACACCCAAGGTTACATAGCCAGTAAATGGCAAGACTGTCTAACCCTAATATTGACGCTTATGTGGCTACATAATCCCTCTAAAAGTATTTATACTTGACACAATTTTCAAAAAGCTTTAGAAAAGTTACACATTCAAAACAACTTAGGAGCACACACACACAGTAAACGGAGCATCCTAATGGAGGAAACTAAATGGAGAGGTTTACGATTAAATATTTATGAATTTAACTTTGAATCCCTGCAACCTACCACTCTCTCCAGGTAAAGAGGTCAGCCAGAAAACTTCAGGCCCTCATCTCATGATGTATAATGCAACGAGTGAAACAACGAACTATACTAGTAGAGTATACCATTCAGTTAATGGCCCCAAAGCTAGCCACAAAACAAACCCACACATATTCCTGCTAGTTCTACTTATCAAAAATATCACTATCCTGAAGGAAAACTGAGTAGCATGCATGTCTGGTCAGAGAAATAACATGCAATTCTAAAGAGAGGGATAAAGCATTAAAGACTAACAGCTCCTTCAGACTCTGCCTAATAAATATTCACTAGGAGACGATGCCCCACTATGTTCCAGAGGTAGAACTAAGATATAAATAAGCAATAAAAATCCATCACTTATTCAGAAAATGTTTAACAGATACCAGAATAAAATGCCATGCCTGTACATAAAATGTAAAATACAAGGAACCTGTGATGTAGCCGGAGACCAAAATGTACAATTAACAAAAATGTATAATTATGATGATACATAATTTAGTAAGTGTACTCCTGTGGATAAGAAAGACTCATGAGTTCATAAGAGGGGTCAGACTGCTTTGGGTTTGTCAGGCAGTTCCATGAACTAAGTTTGCAAGTTAAAATGAAGTTAATGAAAGGAAAATTAAGTCTTCATAAAAAAAAAAATCAGAGCCACATAACTATCAAAAGCTAAATCTCAAAGTAGACAAAAAGCTTTTTTTTTCTTAAATCATGAGATTTAAAAATCTTAAAAGATGGAGAGGGGTGGTGGCTCATGCCGGTAATCCCAGCACTTTGGGAGGCCAAGGCAGGCGGATCACGAGGTCAAGAGATCAAGACCATCCTGGCCAACATGGTGAAACCCCATCTCTACTAAAAAATACAAAAATTAGCTGGGTGTGGGGGCACACGCCTGTAATCTCACCTACATGGGAGGCTGAGGCAAGAGAATTGCTTGAACCTGGGAGGTAGAAGTGGCAGTGAGCTGAGATCGCGCCGCTGCACTCCAGCCTGGTGCCTGGCTACAAAGCAAGACTCTGTCTCAAAAAAAAAAAAAAAAAAAATCTTAAAAGACTTAGTTTTACAATTTTTAGGGAAATTAATTTAAACAAACTACAAGTAAATCATATATGTTATGTGGCATAGAGAACATGTTTGAATTCCAAAAATAAACAATATTTGAGTTGTAGCTTTGCCACTTACACTTCATATGTAACAATGGGCAAATTACTTATCTCGTTCCCGGTGTCCACAATTGTAAATCAGGAGTGATACCATGATTCAGTTAGCTAATGTATAGGATACATGATGAAAGCGTAAGTGCTAGTTTACTATACAAATTCGTATTTAATAATTTATGTTATTATGTATGTATGTATGTATTTTTAAGCAATTGGGCCCTCTGCTGTGCTTAGGCTGGAGTACAGTGGTGCAATCACAGCTCACTGCAGCCTTGAACCCCTGGGCTCAAGTGATCCTCCCACCTCAACCTCCCAAGTAGCTAGGACTACAGTCACGTGCCATCACACCTGGCTAATTTTTTTATTTTGGTAGAGAAGGGGTCTCACTTTGTTGTCGTTGCTGTTGTTGGTACTGTATTTGTATCTAAGAAGCGTGTTTATTTGAAAGAACTTTACTCTTTAATAATGAGTGTATTATTTAAACACAGTAAACATGGTTAATGTTTCCAAATCCTTTTAAACCATTTTATCATTTACATAGACATGTTAATTCTATGCAATCAGTGTTAATTTCTGGTATCATTCTGCCATCTCCCTAAACATATAGCTTTCTACTTATTTTTTTTCTTCATCATTCTACTATTACACACGACTGCAGCAACTACTAGTTTATTACACATCTATTCAGGACTGCAGAAATATTAATGCACATACAACTGCATGTTTCTTCTCTCTCTCCAAACTTTATATTAGTCAAAGAACATTCAGCATAAAATCCAATTTTTCTATTTACTTTTTCTCTTCTTTCTTCTTCACTGTTTAATCTCATACACAGGTTGCTTCTGGTGAAAATTGCTTACTCTTCTCTTCTTGTTAAAGACAGGGTCTCACTCTGACACCCAGGCTGAAGCACACTGATGCAGTCTTGGCTCACTGCAGCCTAGACCTCCTAGACTCAAGAAATCCTCCTGCCTCAGCCTCCTGAGTAGCTGGGGTGATGGGCAAGCACTACCATGCCCAGCTATTTATTTTTTGTTTTATTTTTATCGAGATAGGGTCTCACTATGTTGCCCAGAGTGGTCTCCAACTTCTGGCCTCAAATGATCCTCCCACCTCAACATCCCAAAGTGCTGGGATTACAGGCGTGAACCTCTGGCAAGTTTTACTAAAGAAAAATAATTTTGCATGGTTTACTTTTCACCAGTTATCTTTGGGCATGCTTCTAAAGATATCAGAATAACCTGAATCAATGATAGCCAATATGCACGGTCTGTGGTATTTTCCGCATGCTGTGCCCAATTCAATATCATTACCACTGTAGTGATGAACACCAGTTTGGGCCAACATGGTACGGTACCTATCGGGGATTTTCTCAAAGCTGGGCACTTGTTAGTGAGGATGACGAATTTTGCTTTTTCTTATCTAATCATCTTCAGAATCTGCTTGTACTCCAGCATGTACTTTCTCCACTCTTCATAATAAGTTGAAGCCCAGAGCTGACAAACTCCAGTGACTTTTTCATCCTCTTTGCCACTTTCCTGGCTTAGGTGCCAGATGGCCCCCAACCAAGAACAGCCACCAAGATGGCCAGGGAATGAGAAAAGCAAATTGTTCATTCTTATCATGATGAACAAATACTTTGTTTCACAGAAAATTTAACCTTTGGAATTATAAATTTTCCCATATATTTAAAAATAACATACTCCACAAAAAGGTTATCATAGACACAGCTGATAAATATCAAACTAATTAACTTAAGAGTTATCTTGTTTTTTCTCATCCATTCACTGATGAGAGGCAAAAACCGCATGAATATCACCCAAAAACAAGTCATGAAGAAAGAGCTAGACAGTGCTTGAATAATCAAGAGCTCACCACAGGGTCTTCTTATAAGAAATGTAGTCACTTGGTGAACAGCCATGTTTAGGAATCTCTAGACATAAAACCAGCAGAGGAATGTAGTCTTGAATAGATTTTTGTATCTCATTTGTACTTAGCTAATGGTTAACTATATACTTCACAATATAGTTCTGAAAATAATGTATAAGGAGACTCAAGTATAATTTTGGAAATATTAGGTACTTCGTGTCTATCGAAGAGCAGGAGTGAGGAAAGGAAAAGAAATGGGAGGGAGAAAAAAATACAATGTATCTAAGATCTCACTCTTTCCAGTATTCACTCTTTCTGGTATTCATTCCCAGAAATAATACACTCAAAAACACATGTACAGCTAAATGAAAGGAATTATGCATTATGCTTATTTATTAAATGTTTCCAAATAATCCTTTTAGTGGTGTTCAGTAACAAATTTCTCTCTCTTTTGAATCCATTCAATAAAAAAATTAATTGGGTAAAAACTATATGCATCTTAAATATGTCAAGAAATACAAAGAAATTAAGTCAGAGAAAAAAGAAAAGTCTCCTGAACTATGGTCTCCAGTATAACAGCTGACATTTCTGTAATAGTACCTTTTATTATAATCCATTAGCAACTGCTAAATTACCAGCATCTACAGATGATATCTTGCTACCATGGAAATGCAGAATACATGAATTAATTAGGACTATGGTTGAAAAATAAAGGACAGAAGGGTGCCTAGTTTCTACAGGAAGCAGTTTCCTTCAATAGTTTATTATTATTATTATTCATCTAATAAATAGCCCGTGTTTTAAAATCTAATTATTTGGACTTAAGCTTTTTTTCAGACCACGCATCAGTTCAACATGACTTACTTGCTATGTCTTCTTAAATTCTGGATGTAATCAACAGCTTTCACATCAATACTGTGCAGTACTAACTTTCTGCTGCTCATTATTTCTTACATACAATGAGTTTAAGAGAGCTATTTGTCACTGTTGCGAAAACACTACCAGCATGGCTCCTTTCCTTAAGAGGTAGTTTATAAACAAACTCCTGAATGGAGGTTTCCAAATAGCAGTTATTGTAAATGAATGCAATAAGAATATTCCCTCAGAAAGGCATAAAGAGAATATGATGTAACCTAATTTGTCATATTATTATTAGTTTGACAAAGGGTATTATTAGAAGGCCAATTAATCTGTATAAAATCCCTGGCAGGAAAAAAAAAACCCACAAACTCAAAGACTTATCAAAGTGTCTCCGACAGACACTGGGTAGAGTGCCCTGACAAACCAATGAAAATTTCTGCTTGATTTGGTAGATTTCTCTACATATTGGAAAGAAACCAAAAGAACATGAATATTTATCAGTCACCAACTACACTGTACTAGGAATGCAAATAACTGCTTTGTTCTGATTACAAGTTCACCAAACAACTTTCCATAAAGGTGTCAGATCCTTCTTCTGTAGTAAGAGATAGAACAAAAAAAATCCCAAAACACTGACCAGCTCAACAGGGCATTTCAATTCACTTGGTACTTCTCCTTACTTTACAAAAAGGATTCTGGTCATTTCTCAGTCTATTTTAGGTTGAGTTAATGGAAATAATGAGTTCTATCACCAATCAACTCAGTAAGAACTAAAAAGAAAATAATCAATTTTATAGACCAGAAAAATGGAAGGCCAGAACCTGGGCTTGGGTGATGCCAAAGTAATGCCATCCAACAAGATCCTGTTTGAACAGTAATTTTACATCTTCCCTTAAATATCAATTTTCACAATCTCTATTCAAAATATTTTTCTTTCAGTTGTGACCATCCTAGTTACTTCCCTTCACCTCTGGACATCCTTTAAAATTTTTTTATTTTAGCATTTTCTTATTCCTAATCACATAAAATAATAAAATCTGAAGTTTCTGTCAAAGCACTTTCAAGTCATTATCTCATTTGATGCTTAGGGCCATTTTCTGAAATAGGCAGGACAAATACCAGTACATATTTATAAAGAGGAAAAGACAACCCAACAGGTTCCACGCAGGGATTTCAAGATATGGATTAGGGCAGTGGTTCTCAGATATGGCCCCCTGAACCCTCCTACCCAGGGACTACTGGCACCAACAGGACACATTTGCTAGTCACAACCACCAGCAGGAGTTTTGCTACTGGTACTTAGTGGATACAGGCCAGGGATGCTGCTAAGCATCTTACAAAGTCCATTTTTGGGCTTTCTGTCTCACTGATCTACACATCTATTTTTTCTCCACAATGTCTTGATTACTGTTGCCTTTTAGTCATTCTTTTTTTTACTATTATTTTTTAAGAGATAGGGTATTGTTCTGTTGCCCAGGCTGGTCTTAAACTTCTATTGATATGATGTAATTATTTTGTCTGTTGATGTGATGAATATCAATTTTGAAAAGTTGAATAAGTCTTGCATACTTGGGACAAACCCCACTTGATTTTGGTGTATAAGTCTTTCTGTGTAGTGTTGAATTCAATTTTATGATACTTTGTTGATGATATCTACATCTATGTACCTGAGAGATACTGGTCTATAGTTTTCTTGTAACATCTTTGTCTGGTTTTGGTATTTATACTGGCTTCATAAAATGAGTTAGAAGGTATTCCCTCTCCCTCCATTTTCTGAAGGAAATTCTAAACAATTGGTACATTTTATTTCTTAAATCTGTGGTAAAATTCACTTGTGAACCCTTCTGAGCCTGGTGCTTTCAGTTTTGGAAGGTTAATTATTAATTCAATTTCGTTGATAATTGTAGAGTTAGTCAGATTGTCTATTTCTTCTTGAGTGAGAGTTGGTATATTGTATCTTTCAGGGAGTTGGTCCATTTCAGCTAAGTTATGCAGCTTGCAGGGACAAGAGCTATTCATCGTATTCCTTTACCATTTTTTAATGTCCATGGAATTTGTAGTGCTGTCACCTATTTCATATCAGATATTCATAATTTACGTAGTCTCTTTTTTTTCTTAGGCTGGCTAAAGCCCTGTTTATTCTACCTTTTCAAATAACCAGTTCTTTGTTTTGTTGATTTTCTCTATCAATTTCCTGTTTCCAATATCATTTCTACTCCAATATTTACTATTTCTTATCTTCTGCTTACCCTTTTCTTGTCTCCTAAGGTGAAAGCTTAGAAGACTGACTCTAGCACTTTCTTCTTGCCTAATAAATATATCAAACACTATAAATTTAGAAGCACTGCTTTCAGTGAATTCCACAAATTTTCATTTTTCACTTTCATTCAGCTGAAAATTTTTTATTTTTTTTGAGATTTCATGGCTTGTATTATTTACAAGTGTGTTGTTTAAAAGCTGCAAGTATTTTGGAATTATCCAGCTATCCTTCTGCTGTTGATTTTAATTCCATCATGGTCTAAGGATAGTTACTATATGATTGTATTATTTTTAAATTGTTACGGTGTGCTTCATGATTCAGAATGTGTTCTATATTGGTGAGTGTTCCATCTGAGCTACGGAAGAATGTGTATTCTCTTGCTGGATGATGTAGTCTGCAAATATCAATTATATCCAGTTGAGTAATGGTGTTGTTGAGTTCAACAATGTCTTTACTGATTTTCTGCCTGCTAAATCTGGCCATTTCTAATAGAGCGGGTAATAAAGTCTCCAACTACAATAGTGATTCATCTATTTTTCCTCACAGTTCCACCAGTATTTGCATTGAGAATTCAGTCACTCTGTTATTGGACATATAAGGTAAATTGGAACACTTTTACCATTATGAAACACACCTCTCTTTATCCCTGATAACTTTACTTGCTCTGAAATCTGCTGTTTGAAATTACTATAGATAATTCCATTTTCTTCTGATAAACATTAGCATGGCATGCCTTTCCCACGCCTTTATATGTACTTATATTTAAAGAGTTCCATGTAGATAGTAACGTATTTGGGCCTTGTTTTTTCATGCACTCCCACAATCTGTCTTTTAATGGGTACATTTAGACCACTGACATTTGAAATGATTACTGATAGTTAGATCAAAGTCTACCATATTTATTACTGTCTATTTTCTTATTTTTGATATCTACTCTTTTTCTTCCTTGTGTGGATTTGGTTGAGCATTTTACGTGATTCTGTATTTCTGTATTCTCTTCCTTTTTTTTTTTTTTTTTTTTTTTTAGACGGAGTATACCACTGTTGCCAGGCTGAAGTTAATTGGCATTATCTCGGCTCAATGCAATCTCTGCCTCCTGGGTTCAAGCAATTCTCCTGCCTCAGTCTCCTGAGCATCTGGGACTATAGGTGCACGCCACCAAGCCCAGCTAATTTTTGTATTTTTAGTAGAGATGGGGTTTCAACATATTGACCAGGATGGTCTAGATCTATTGACCTCATGATCCGCCCATGTTGGTCTCCCAAGTGCTGAGATTACAGGCATGAGCCACCATGCCCGGCCTTCTCTCCTTTCTTACCATATCGGTTATACTATTTTCATTACTTTTTCTTTGTGCTAGCCCTAGAGTTTGCAATATACATTTATAACTAATTCAGGTCCACTTTCAAGTGCCACTATATCATTTCATGTGTAGTACAAATACCTTAGAATAGCAAAATAATGCTAATTCCTTCCTTCCATCCCTTGTATAATTTGTCATGCATTTCACATGTAAATAAGCATACACATATGCACACACAAGCAAATATACATACAGGAAAGAATCTCCGAGCTTGAGGACATATTCAACAGAAACTTCCAAAACTGAAAATCAAGGAGCAAAAATACTAGGGGGAAACAAACCATAAACAAACCATGGATATATGTGCTTAAGTATAAATTGGTATATATATAGACAAGCACACACCATCAAAGGCATTATTGCTATTACTTTCAATAAACTGTTGTGTCAGATCAATGATTAATTTAAAAAATGAAAGTTTTGCCTTCATTTATTTCTCTCCAATGATTTCTTATATAGATCTGAGTTTCTGACTTATATCATTTTTTACATTTCTTGCATGGCAGGTCTACTGGCCACAAATTTCCTTTGTTTAAGCAAATTTCTATTTATCCTTCACTTTTGTAGGAAATATTTAACAGAGTACAAAACCCTAGATTGGTAGGGCTTTATTCCCTCAACACTTTAAATATTTCACTCCACTCTCTTCTTGTTAGCACAAGGCATTCTTATCTTTGCTCTTCTATAGATAAAGTGTTTCCTTCTCTCTCTGGCTTCTTTCAGGATTTTCACCTTTGATTTTTCTGTAGTTTAAAAATGACATGCCTTCACATAGATATTCTGCCATTTATCCTGCTTTGTCTTCTAGGAACTTGTGGGATCTGTGGTTGGGCTGGGAAATTCTGTCATTATTGCTTCAAATATTTCTTTTCCTTTCTCTATTTGTGATATTTCTTTTACATGTATGTTACACCTTTTGTAGTTGTCTCAAGGTTCTGATATTCTGTTATGTTTTCCCCCAGTATTTTTTCACTTTGCTTTTCAGTTTTGGAGGATTATTTTAAAGATATCCCCAAGCTTGGACATACTTTCTTTAGCCATGTCCAGTCTACTACAGCCTAACAAAGGCATTCCCTTTTTTTTTTTTTTTTTTTTGAGTCTGAATCTTGCTCTGTCAGCCAGGCTGGAGCACAGGGGTGTGATCACAGCTCACAGCAGACTCCAAATCCTGAGCCCAAGGGACCATCCCACCTCAGCCTCCCAAGTAGATGGGACTAGAGGCATGCACCACTCTGTCTGGCTATTTAAAAAAAAAATTGTAGAGCTGCAATCTATGTTGCCCAGGATGGTCTCAAACTCCTGGCCTCAAGTGATCCTCCTGCCTCAGCTTCCCATAGCATTAGGATACCCAGCCCCACATTCTTCATTCATGGTATAGTGTTTTTGATCTCTAGCATTTCTTTTACTGAATTCTTAAAATTCTCATCTCTGTTTACATTATCCATGTGTCTTTGCAAGCTATTTTATCCACTAGAGCCTTTAGCTTATTAAAGTTGTTCTCAATTCCCAATCTGAGGTTTCCAGCACCCCTGACATGTCTGAGTTTGACTCTGATACTTGCTTTGTCTCTTCCTTCAGCCCATTTTCCCCACTTTTAGTATATTTTCTAATTTTCTTCTTGATAGCCAGACATAACACACTGGTTAAAGGAAACTGATGTAAATACACCATCAGTAATAAAGTGGTAAGGTGTGGGGGCAGAGGAAACATTCTACAGTGTTATGATCAGGTTTCAGTCTTCAGTGAGGCTGTGCCTCTGGATTGTGAACTTCACAAGTGCTTCTCAGTTCCCTCCTTTCTTAGTTGGAACAGAATGGCTAGAGGGTGCACGAGCTTAGTACTCCCCTTTCCTCAAATAAAAGGCTAGAAAGAAGTAGAATTGGATGTTTTTACTTACCCTGGGCCACCTACACTGTGTTTAACTAATTTTTTCTGGGGCAAACCTCATTTAAAAACAAAACAGAGTACTCTGGTATACTTCAAAATGGCTCCGTTTCCCCTGCTTGTGCCAGAAGCAAAGGAAATTTTTCTCTAATATTCACTGTGAAAACCTGATAAGAGCACCAAGAGGTGAAATTCTTAAGAGCCGAAGACTCCTCCACCCGCTTCTGCTGACTAGGTCCTCCTGGAGTTTTTAAAATCTAAGACTTGTCCACAGTGAATCTCCAGCAATTTGTCAACTACAATGCAGGTTTTCCTATACAAGCAATGGTTCCCACAGAAGACTTTGTTCTTTGGTTACCACTCAAGTAAATTATGATTAGCTGTATCCACCTGTCTCTCCAGTTTTGGAGGCAGTGGTTTGCCCTACGACCTCACTTCTCCTTAGGTCCAAGAAGAAGTGCTGATTTTTCAGTTTGTCCCATTTTTTACCCGTTCGAACAGACTGGTGACTACAAGCTCCTGACATACCCAACCCTTTCATTATCAGAAATTTGATTATATCTGGGCACGGCTTTCTTTGAAATGATACCATTTGAAGTTTCCTGAGTTTCTTGAATCTATAAGTTTATACCTTTCACCAAGTTTGGAGACTTTTCAGGCATTATTTCTTCACATATTTTTTCTTCAGATATTTTTCCTCTTCTGGCATTATGCTGACACAAATGTTAGAAACCCAAATATTGTCCTACGAGTCCCTAAAGAGTTGGTTAATTTTTTTCCCCATTTTTCCTGTATTGTTTAAACTATTTCTATTGATCTATCTTAAGTTTACTCACTTTTTTCATCTCCCTCTGCTATTAAATCAATCCATTTTCTACTTGATTCCTTTATTGGAGTACCTATTTTTCTGTTGAGAACTTCTATCTTTGCATTCATTTCAAGTATATTCACCTTTATCTCTTGGACCACAGCTATCAAAGTCAATTTAAAGTCTTTGTCTGATAAATCCATCATCTGGGTCATCTTGTAGCCAGCACCTGTTGTCTTTTCCCTTAGTAACTTGTCAGATTTCCCTGACTCTCTATATGTTAAGTGCCTTTGCATTACATTCTGAACATGTTGGATATTATGTTGTTAGTCATGGGATCCTGTTAAAAATGTTTTCTTAAATGTGCAGGTTTGTTACATGTGTAAATTGCATGTCACTGGAGTTTGGTGTACAAATTATTTTCTCTCCCAGGTAGTGAGTATAGTATCTGATAGGTAGTTTTTTGATCATCACCCTCCTCCTAATCTCCACCCCCAAGAAAGCCCCAGTGTCCACTGTTCCTCTTTGTGTCCATAAGTACTCAATGTTCAACTCTCGCTTATTAAGTGAGAATACTAAGTATCTGATTTTCTGTTCCTGCATTAATTCACATAGGATAAAGTTACTAGCAGCATCCATGTTGCTGCAAAGGACATGATCTCATTGTTTTTTATAGCTGTGTAGTATTCCATGGTGTACATTTACTACATTTTCTTTATCCAGTCCACCATTGTTTGAACATCTAGGTTTATTCCACGTCTTTGCTATTGTGAACAGTGCTGTGATGAACATGTTTGCATGTGTCTTTATGGTAGAATGATTTATATTGCTTTGGGTGTATACCCAGTAATGGGATCACTTGATCAAATGGTAGTTCTGCTTTACATTCTTTGAGAAATCACCACAATGCTTTCCACTGTGGTTGAACTAATTTATGTTACCATCAGCACTGTGTGTTTCCTTTTCTCCACAGCCTCTCCAGCATTTTACTTTTTCGACTTTTCAATAGTCATCCTGACTGCTGTGAGATGGTATCTCATCGTGGTTTTGATCTCCATTTCTTTAATGATTAGCGATGTTGAGCATTTTTTCATATTCTTGTTTGTTGTACGTCCTCTTTTAAAAAGTGTCTGTTCATGCCCTTTGCCCATTTTTTAACTGGGACTGTTTGCTTTTGCTTGTTGATTTAAGTTCCTTACAGATTCTGGATATTAAATCTTTGTTAGATCTATGGTTTGCAAATATTTTCTCCCATTTTGAAGGCAGTCTGTTTACTTGCACTAGTTTCTTTTGCTATGTGGAAGCTCTTTAGTTTAACCAGATCCCATTTTTCAATTTATTTTTTGTTGCAATTGCTTTTGGAGTCTGCATCATGGAATCTTTGCCAAGGCCTATGTCTAGAATGGTATTTCCTAGGTTTCCTTCTAGGCTTTTTATAGTTTTAGGTTTTAAGTCTTCAGTCAATTCCATCTTGAGTTGATATTTGTATATGAAGAAAGGGGTCCAGTTGCAAAATTCTGTTATGTGGCTAACCAGCTATTCAAACACCACTTATTAAAATAGGGAATTCTTTCCCCATTGCTAGTTATTGTTGACTTTGTCAAAGATCAGATGGCTGTCAGTGTACAGCTTTATTTCTAGATTCTCTAACCTGTTCCACTACTCTATATGTCTGTCTTTGTACCAGTATCACGCTGTTTTGGTTACTGTAGCCAAGCAGTATACTTTGAAGTTGGTAGGGTGATGTCTCTAGCTTTGTTCTTTTTGCTTAGGATCGTTTTGGTTACGCAGTCTCTTTTTTGGTTGCATATGAATTTTAGAATAGTTTTTCCTAATTCTATGAAAAATTATATAATTTGATAGAAATAGCATTGAATCTGTAAACTGCATTGGACAGTATGACCATTTTAACATATTAACTTTTCCTATCAATGAACATGGAATGTTTTTCCATTTGTTTGTGTTCTCTTCAACTTCCTTTAGCAATGTGTGGTAATTCTCACTGTACACATATTTCACTTTCCTGTATAGCTCTATTCTTAAGGTATTATATTATATTTGTGGCTTTTGTGAATAAGATTGCATTCTTGATTTGGCTCTCCGCTTCAACATTATTGATGTACAGAAATGCTACTGATATTTGTACATTAATTTTGTATCCTAAAACTTTACTGAAGTTGTTTATCACTTCTAGAAACCTTTGGAGAGAGAGTATGGGATTTTCCAAGTATAGAATTGTATCATCTGCAGAGAGATATGGTTTGACTTCTTCTCTTGCTATTTGGATGACTTTTACTTCTTTCTCTTGCATGATTGCTCTGGCCAGGACATCTAGTACTATGTTGAATAGGAGTGGTAAGATTGGAATCCTTGTCTTGTTCTGGTTCTCAAGGAGAATGATTCCAGGTTTTGTCCCTTTGGTATAATGTTGGCTGTGGGTCTGTCATGAATGACTCTTATTGAGGTTTGTTCCTTCAGTTTGTGGAGGGTTTTTTACATGAAGGAATGCTGAATTTTGTTGAAAGCCTTTCTGCGTCTATTGAGATCATCACGTGTTTTTCAGTTTTGTTTATGTGATAAATCACATAGATTTCCATATGTTGAACCAACCTTGCATCCCAAGAATAAAGCCTATTTGATTGTGGTGGATTCGATTTTCAATGTTCTGAATTCAATTTGCTAGTGTCTTGTTAAGGCTTTTTGTGACTATGTTCATCAGGGATATGAGCCAGAAGTTTTCATCTGCCATGTTTTGGTATTAGAATGACCTGGCCTCATAGAATGAGTTAGAGAAAAGTCCCTCTTACTCAATATTTTCTATAAGTTTCAATAGGATTGGTACTGGCTTTTCTTTATACATCTGGTCCAGGGCTTTTGCTGGTTGGTAGATTTATTACTGATTCAATTTCAAAACTCATTATTGATCTGTTCAGGTATTCCATTTCTTCCTGGTTTGATCTTGAGAGGTTTTACATTTCCAGGAATTTATCTATTTTCTCTAGGCTTTCTAGTTTGTGTGCATAGAGGTTTTCCTAATAGTCTCTGAGGGGTTTTTGTTTTTTGTATTTCTATGGGGTTGGTGGTAATGTCACCTTTGTCATTTCTAATTGTGTTTACTAGGATCTTTTTTATTAGTTCAGCTAAAGCTAATAGTCTCTCAATCTTATGCATTCTTTCAAAGAACCAACTTTTGGTTTCACCAATCTGTTATATGAATTTTCACCTGTCAATTTTTGTTCAGTTCAGCTCGGATTTTCGTTATTTCTTTTGCTAGCTTTAGAGCTGGTTCATTCTTGTTTTCCTAGTTTCTCTAGGCATGATGCTGGGTTGTTAATTTGAGATGTTTCTAACTTGACAAAAGCATTTAGCACTATAAACTTTCCTCTTTACATTCCTTTAGCTGCATCTCAAAGATTCAGGTGAGCTGTATCTCTGTTTCCATTCATTTCAAAGAATTTCTTGATCTGTGCCTTAATTTCATTCTACCCAAAAGTCATTCAGGGGCAGGTTGTTTAATTTCCAAGTAATTTTATGATCTGAGGAGACCTTCTTGGTATAGATTTCTACTTTTAATGCACTATGGTCTGAAAGTCTGGTTAGTAGGATTCTGTTTTTTTTTTTTTAATTTGTTGAGAATTACATTATGGCCAAATGTGTGGTTGATTGTAGAGTATGTGCCATGTGCAGGTAAGAAGAATGTATATTCTCTTGTTGTTGGGTGGCGTATCATGTAGATGTCTGTTAGATCCATGTGGTTAAATGTCAAGTTTAGGTCCCAAATATCTGCTACTTTCCTGCCTCAATGATCTAATGCTGTCAGTGACAGGTTGAAGACTCCCACTATTATTGTGTGATTATCTAAGTCTCTTCATAAGTCTCTTAAGAACATATTTTATTGATTTGGGCATGCCAGTGTTGGGTGCATATCTATTTTTGAAAGTCTTCTTACATAATTGAACCCTTTATTATTATCTACTGCCCTTCTTTGTCCTTTTTATTCATTTATTTTTAGATAGAGTCTCACTCTGTGTCACCCTACTGGAGCGCGGTAGCACAATCTCAGCTCACTACAACCTCCACTTCCCAGGTTCAAGTGATTCTCATGCCTCAGCCTCCCAAGTACCTGGGACTACAGCTGCACACCACCATACCTGGCTAATTTTTGTATTCGTAGTAGACACAGGGTTCACTATGTTGGCCAGGCTGCTCTTGGACTCCTGACCTCAGGTGATCTGCCCACCTCAGCCTCTCAAAGTGCTGGGATTAATGGCATGAGCCACTGCAGCTTGGCTCTTTGTCCTTTTTGACCATTGATAATTTAAGGTCTATATTTTGCTGAAATAAGAATAGCAACTCATGCTCTGTTTTATTTTCTGTTTGCTTGATAGATCTTTCTCCATCCCTTCACTTTGAGCCTATGAGTGGCTTTGCATTTAAGATGGGTCTCTTGAAGGCACCATACAGTTGGGACTACTTCTTTATGCAACTTGTCACTTTGTGCCTTCAAAATGGGCATTTATCCTGTTTATGTTCAAGGCATTTTTGTTTTGTTTTGTTTTTGAGAGGGGGCCTCACTCTGTCACCCAGATTGAAGCACAGTGGTGCAATCTTAGCTCACTGCAACCTCTGCCTCCCAGGTTCCAGTGATTCTCCTGCCTCAGCCTCTGGAGTAGCTGGGATTACAGGTATGCATCACCATGCCTAATTTTTTTGTATTTTTGGTAGAGAAGGGGTTTCACCATGTTGGTGAGGCTGGTCTCGAACTCCTGACCTCAGGTGATCCACCCGCCTCAGCCTCCCAAAGTTCTGGGATCACAGGCATGAGCCACTGCACCCAATCCTGTTTTTGTTCAAGGTTAATATTGCTATAAGATCTGATCCTTTCATCATGTTGTTAGCGGGTTGTTATGTAGACTTGATGATATAGTTGCTTTATAGTGTCAATGGGCTATGTACTTAAGCATGTTTTGTAGTGGCAGACAATAGTCTTTCATTTCCATTTTGAGCACTCACTTAAGCATGTCTTGTAAGGCAGATGTGGTGGTAATAAATTCCTTTAGTGTTTGCCTGTTTGAAGAAAATTTCATTTATCCTTTGTTTATGAAGCATAGTTTGGCCGGAAATGGAATTCTTGGTTGAAATTTCTTTAAGGTTGCTGAATATAACTCCCTGCCCCACTCTCTTCTGGCTTGTAAGATTTCTACTGAAAGGTCTGCTGTTAGCCTAATGAGGTTCCCTTTGTATATGACCTGATCCTTCTCTCTAATATGCCTTTAATATTTTTTCTTTCACATTGACCTTGGAGAATCTGATGACTAAGTATTTTCAAGATGGTCATCATGTATAGTATATTGCTGAGGTTTGGGGAATTTAATGAATTTGCATATTGACCTTTCTAGTGAGGTTGGGGAAATTTTTTTGGAGAATATCCACAAAAATGCTTTCCAAGTTGCCTGCTCTCTCTCCCCATCTTTCTTGAATGTCAATATGATGTAGGTTTGGCCTCTTCACATACTCCCTTATTTCCCAGATGTTTTGTTCATTTTTAAATGTTTTCTTTATTTTGTCCAACTGAGTTGATTCAAAGAACTGCAGGCAATGAGATTCTTTCCTCAGCTTGGTCTATTCTGCTTTAATACTTCTGACTGTATTATGAAATTCTTGTAGATTTTCAGCTCTAAAAGAACAATTTGTTGCTTTCTAAAATGGCTATTTCATCTTTCAGCTTCTGTGTCATCTTATTGGAATCCTTAGATTCCCTGGATTCAGTTTCAACTTTCTCCTAAATTTCAATGACCTTATTTGCCATCCAGATTCTGTACTCTATGTCTACCATTTCAGTGATTTCAATCAAGAACCCTTGCTGTGGAGCTCATGTGGTCATCTGGAGATAAGATGACACTCTCTGGCTTTTTGATTGCCAGAGTTTGCACTGGTTCTTTCTCATCTGTGTGTGCTGATGGTTCTTTAATCTTTAAAGTTGCTGTCCTTTGGATGGAGCTTTTTGCTTTTATATTCTTTGATGCCCTGGAGGGTTTGACAATGGTATAAGTTGTGTTAAATTGATTGGCCTTATGTCTGGATGATTGCAGGGGGCCAAGACTCAGCATAGCATTCCTAGGCTGTGTGCTCTAATCCTGGGGGCCTGGGACCAGGCCCACAGTCTTTTTTCTCTGGCCCCTTGAGGTTAAGCTCCTGCTGTGCTGAAAGGGACAAGGTGTGCCCAGTCTACTGGTAACACTCCAATGGGGTTTTCCAGCAAAAGGGCTTTGACGAGGCAGTAAGAGTCCCTGCACATGGGTGTACCAGCGGCAGGGTGGCAGTGAGGTCAGCATGCACACACGGTGTTCACTGAGCAATCCTGTAACTCAGTCCTCCAAAGGTAAAGGCCAGGAGATTAAGAAAGATGATACAAATACTAAATTCAGACATACCAGTTGGTCTTCAAACTTTGACTTCCCTACCCAATCTGCCCACTTACTTTTCAGAATCCTCAGTTGCATTTTGCATTATTTCCAGAGTTTTTAGTTGTAATCATTTGCACCCACCAGAGAAGCAGCAGGGGAAAGCTGCAGGCAAGCGCATGCCAGTGAAGTAATGAGGGGAGGCTGTGAGCAAGTGCATGCTGGCAAGGGAGGGCTGTGGGTGGGGCATGCCAGCAGGGGCCCACCTACAGAACCTCTCTGTGCGGTAGGATCTTCTGACAAAAAAAAGCTATGGCAGTAGCTGCCAGCAAGTGCCCAGCTGGGCAGTCAAGGTCATGTTGCAAGCAGGTGTGGCCAGGCAGGAACCTTGGGATAGGACAGCAAATGGGGGACACTCAGATCAGACAGGCCCCTTCCCATGAGCAAGATATGCTCTGTCCAAGTCTGACAGCCAACAAAGGCTAAAGCTACCTAGAGAAGTATGGTGGGCCCTGAAGGATGAGCACCCATGACCATGATCCACTGCAGCCATTCCCACACCAGACCCCTGGGGCTCCATGTATGCTGGAGTTCTGTCTCTGCCAGCTCAAATATTCACAGGGGTCTCCTGCAGCGAGGACACCAGAGGTCTGTAACAAGAGTGGGCCACTCCAAGCCTATTTCACTTGCTCCTTCCCCAGAAACTGCTCAGAGTTAGCAACAAATCCTGAGGGTCAGCAAAAAGTCCTGGTGCTCAGCAACTCCATGCAGGGTTTCCTCCCCCTCTTCAGCCCGGAATCTGCATCCTCCTTCTGTCTACTCTCAATACTTTCTTTCTGAAGATCTGTTGGGAGTGTGCAGTTCTTCCTGATGGTCTGGTCTCTAAGTGGGAGAAGCTCTTCCTGTCTGCATCTAGTCGGCCATCTTGTTAAATAGCAATTTTCAAAAGTCTGATTACTCAGGAGATAGTATGGAACTGTGTGGTACCTTATGTCACAGTTGTGTACTCAAAACATTTGCTATACCCCTTTGGGTCTGAATCGTGCATGTGCTGCTTAGGGGTGAGCTCAGGACTTGTTTCAGCTTACACACAGAAACAGGAGATCCCCTTTTTCAGCTCTCTTCTCCACCACTTCCCCTGATACCCTCTGGCCCCTAGGGGCCTCTTTTCCAAATCATCTATGCAGAAAACCAGGACTTTCTCTTAGAACTTAATCCCTTACACTGTTTTTCAGTTTCACATAATTGGGACTGTCCTTGCAGCACAACAGCAAAAGAAACTACGAAGAAAAAAACAACTGATTCCCTCCGCCACTCTCTAGACCCCAGGGATCCTTGTTCTACTTCCTCTGTACAGAAAGAGGGGCTGTATCACAGCATCAGCAGTGCTACACTACTGCCATCACCACTGCAGCAGTGTAGGATTTTTAACTGGGCTGGCCTCAAGGCAGGGCAAGGAGAGAAAGAATAAAAAAAGGAGGGGGAACTCCTCCTATATCTTCTGGCTCACAAGGGTCCCTATTGTGAGTCTTTTGACTAGAAGGAGAGGGTTTCTGTTGGAGTTTCCTGTGATTGGGGTTCACTGAGCAGTCCTGGGACTCAACCCTCCAAAGGTAAAAGCCAGGGAATTAAGAAAGGAAACATGACAGAAACAGTAAATTCACTGCCGGTCCACTTGGTCTTCAAATTTTGACTTCCCAGCCCAATCTTCCTACTGTTGTTTACTTTTCAGAATCCTCAGTTGCATGTTCCATTATTTTCAGAGTTTTTAGTGGTAATCAGTAGAGAGATAGGCTGTGGAAGACTTATTCCATTTTGATCAGCACCAAGTATCATTCATTACACTTTAAAATGCATTTATCTTTACTGTATACAGTACCACAAACATAGATTTGATAGGCAGTAAAAGGCATTCCAACAATACCAGAATAAATGCTCCGAATATTGGATACTGAACCAAAAGCTCTTTAACTGATATATTTGAATGTATCTAATTAAAGATGAAGTACACATCTGGCAGGGTAACCGCAAATCTATTCTAAGATATTGTAAAAATGATCAAACAGGAAACTCTAGACCTGGCTCATGCTGTGCTTTCTTCTTACAAATACTTCAAACATTTAGCACCAGGCTCTCAAGTACTTACCTGTGTGTTCTACCCACCAATAGCTATTTTGAAACTGTGTCATTTGGCTTAGAATTGTGTGGTCTATAAAAACACAAAGCCACTTTTCAATGCAACAGTTTTCCATTAAAAAGCACTCTTTCAAAGAGTGCATGCACTATCCAACTTCAGCAAGATGTCTTAAATAACAAGAAACACATAAATAGCCAGCAAGGCAAGCTTACTCACGGGGCTGACTCAAACAACAAAATTCAACCTAAGTCAGGGCACTGGAAATGATTTGTCCAGGACTGAGCACCAAATCCAATGGAGCATCCTATTAAAAGTTAAAATATTTTTAGGGTAAATATAAAAAATCATACGATAGGGCAGCACTGGGCTTATAGCTTCATCTTTTAAATGAATTCATGCTATCTATTTGGCATTTTATAATTGTATGTGACTAGGACTGAGGACTCTTCTTAAGGCTTGATACTCCACTTTCTGTCTGTGATAGTGTGAAATATTTATTAGGTCTTCCACCCTTGTGTCATAGCATACAGCTCCTAAAATCCTTAGACTCTCCAAAGTGATGTCTTTTTGTATGCTAGTAAGTTGACAGCTGACTGGCAGCCCCTAGGCAGCTTCACAATAGGGGCTGGTCACTGGAAAAACCAAGGCAGGATTAGAGGGTTGGGACTTTCAGCCCGATTCCCCAACCTCCAAGGGGAGAGAAGCTGAAGGTTAAGTTGGTCACCAATCACGAATGGTTTAATCAATTATGCCTAGGTAATGACATACTTGATTATGATACTTCTATAAAAAGCAAAAAGGGCTGAGTGCAGAGCATTTCTGGACAGCTGAACATATGGAGGTTGACAGGAAGAGAACAAGAACTTATCCATGGATCAACAGTGGTGAGCTCCACCTCCACAGAGACGGAATCTCCTGAGCTCGGGATCCTTCCGAGTGTCGCCCTATGTAACTCTGTTTGTATCCTTTGAAATATCATTTGAAATAAACCAGTAAACCTAAGTGTTTCCAGATTTCTGTGAACCACCCTAGAAAATTAATATAACCCAAAAAAAAGGTGTTGTAAAAACTCCAACTTAAAATAGGTGGTTGGTCATAGTTCCAGAGACCCAAATTTGCAACTGATGTCTGAAGGTTGTTGGGGGGTGATGGGAGGTCTTGGGGACTGCGCCCTCAACCCGTGGAATTAGACGCTATTTCTAGGCTGTCAGTGTGAGAACTGAATTAGAGGACACCCAGCTGGTGTCTGCTGCAAAGCTGATCGCTTGCTGATGGGAAGAAATCCCCCACATTTGGTCACAGAAGCCTTCTGTGTTGACTGTTGACAGAATAAAAAAATACACTTTTGAGTATGGTTTTACTCTCAGTGTCCATTTCACATTGTGGAAGGGGCCCAAGTAGATGGCAGATCATGACAGTACTCCTTTTTCTTTCTCATCTGGCCAAGGAAATGCCTATGGAAGAAGGAACTTTACATATAACTCTTACCTTACAGAAGACAAAGAAAGCCCAAGCACTAAGTGACTTATCTAAAAATCACATATTTACATAAAAGGTTTGAAAGCAAGACACAGGATTTCCAATTTCACAACCCACACTCCTTCCACTATTCCCTGCTGCCTTTTTTTTCAGATGGAATCAGGCTCCGTTGCCCAGGCCGAAGTGCAGTGGCACAATCTTGGCTTACCACAACCCCCATCTCCCAAGTTCAAGTGATTCTCCTGTCTCAGCCTCCCCAGTAACTGGAAATAAAGGCACGTGCCATCATGCCCAGCTAATTTTTGTATTTTTAGTAGAGACAGGGTTTCACCATATTGGTCAGGCTGGTCTTGAACTCCTGACCTCGTGATCTGCCCGCCTTGGCCTCCCAAAGTGCTGAGATTACAGGTGTGAGCTACCGCACCCGGCCCTTCCTGCTGCCTTCTAAGAAAAAGCAAAAGCTGGGAAACTTCTGAAGTGATGGCACGTGGGAGATGCTGATCAAGGCACCAAACACGAATGCATTGGCAATCATAATGCAGGTGGCATGGGAGGGTAGTTTTTTTTGTTGTTGTTGTTGTTTTTAATCTCACTACTCCCCACCTGAAATCACCTCTCTGAAGAACAGGTTAATCTGAATACTTTTCATTTTATATAGTAATAAAAATAAATAAAAACAAACACCTATTGCCAGGATAAAAGAAAATGTGGTCTTT
This sequence comes from Cacajao melanocephalus, assembly GCA_963573385.1. NCBI lineage: Eukaryota > Metazoa > Chordata > Mammalia > Primates > Pitheciidae > Cacajao > Cacajao melanocephalus. The sequence goes on along the minus strand of CAUYLG010046022.1, from coordinate 89,103 downwards.
TCCTTTAGTGCCACTTGTTTTTGCAGCCAGCTAAGAAAAACATAGCAGTAAATGTAAACTGAGAAATGACACAGGCCATCAAACAAGAAGCTGCTTGTCTATTTCATCTCTATAGATAAGAAATATTTTCCCCCATTGGTTAAATACACCACATGCTTTTTCTTACCACACCAACAGCAGAAGGCAATGCAGACCCGACAGTTTGAAAAGTGAACCAAGAAATGCATTGTTGTCTCCCATCCACAAGCCGAATGACAAGGAAGAACTGGGCATTCATAGGTGTCAGGACTAAATTGATGGGTAATGTGATTATGTGTTGCCTCTAAACCAAGGACAGATCAGGGTTTGTTCCCTGGACCTAACACTGCAGTGTTTCCTCTAGAGAAATCTCCAAATCGAGGAAGACCTGTCAAGCTAATTTTCTCTAATGCAGTTACCAACGGCCAGTCCCAAGACACGTTTTCCCCACCTCACCCCAAGAGGCATAATTAGGTCTTGAGATAGGACATCAAAACCAACTCTAGAAATGCAACACCTTACCTCCCAATTGCTTGGTAGCTCCGACAGTGGAAGTGAACAAAATGTACCCAGTCCTCATCGATTTTCTCTAATCCCAGGCCGTTTGCTCCAGTTACTGAAGACACAACCACATACATCCTCAATCTTCCAAAGCTCTCACTACCACCTTTGGCTGTATCTTCCATCAGAAAGGATCCTTCAAAGTCTTAAAGGCAAGTAATTTTAAATAAAGGCTAATCATCTAATTGGCCTTCCAAAGGCCCCTGATAATCGAGCTAAGACTCTTGAAGCCACTCTCAAGAGTGTAACTTTAGGGTTTAACATTTCCATAGTACTTAATAAATCTCCTAGTCTTTCTCTCCCTCCCTCTTTTCTCTTCCAGTCTGTATCCCTCTGTGTTTCTTCCTTTCATGAATCATGGCTATATTAGTTGTAATAGTTTAGAAGTAAATTACCAAAACGCTTAAAGCTTTAAATGAAAAACCTGAGTTTTAAAACCCCTGTGGCTTTCAAATGACCTTTTTCCCCTGGAAGAATGTTACCGACAACAGAAAAATTTCTACACAATCTTCTGTTCCTTCTCCTTCCCAATGCTCCTATTTATGTATCCCGCAAGCATTTACTAAATAAATACCTACTTTGTGCCACAGGCTGTGATAGGTCCTGGGATAAACACAAAAATAGTAACCAAACATGGTCCCTGTAGTTAAGAACTCTTACCTCATAAGAGACCAGAGTAAACCAACACTACCAGGAGGTTATATGTACCAGTTACCGTTCTGTACTACTTCTTAATTTAACACTCATAAAACCACCATGAAGTGGATAAAGCTGAGAAACCTAGGGCTCAGAAGGGGTTACTTTGTATAAATTCATGAAACAACTCACTAGTATAAATTATGTAATTTATACTAATTATAAGTATAAATAACTATAATTCATACTGATTATAAGTATAAATATCCTTTTAAACTATTCCACTGAGGCAGGTGCATGGTAGGTATGTTAAAAACTAAAATGCAAGAATAGATAAGATTTACTATATACTACCATGTGCCAGGCACTGTTCCAAGAACTTTATATAGATTGTCTTATGATCTGTGAGACAGTTTTTTTTTTTTAAATAATCTGAAAATATGTCTAATCTATTAAAAGGAGTAAATGGCATAACATTTCTTTAAGACATAAAGCTCAAAAGGGAAACAGGTAAAGGCAGTAAGTCCAAAAGTACAGACGGTTCTCCCAAAATAAGACAAAAAGTGCTTGGTAGGACATGAACACTTCCTCAACATCTAAACTGAGAAAGATGACACAAACACTGTTCAATTAGACCATTTTATTTCAATTGCTCTCTCTCAAACCTCAACATCATATATTAGAAAAAATTACAACTTAGAAGAAACTGCAGCTGACTAGTCACTCCGCTCTTTGTGGGGACAACTGTCAATTTTTCAAAAGACCTTTCTTTACTTTTTGAAGCCAATCATCCATAATGGCTATGTTTTGAGGAAAGTAACCATTACCTCAATAAGTTGTCGAAGCTCTGAAGCTCTACAGAAGTAGGATTTGGGGGTGTTAGTCTAGCTGAGAAAAGTTAGGGGTCTTGTCTTGAAGCTGTGTTGACACAGCAATATATTGTATGTTACAGATCAATAAACATGGCAAAGCATTCTAAAAATGCTTTTTATTCACACTTTACATAAGATTAGGAAACCTCAAAAACACCAAAGTGTGGTGGGGGTGTAAAAGGGGAGACAAAAAAAGAAGAGACAGGGAGGGGTTGGGACCCTAAGCCCCAAAAGAGGTATGTGATGAAATGACTGGGATAATAAATTCCTTTAAGTATGTTTTTTAACAACAAAAAAATCGAAGATGCATGTTTATCCTAGCATGGTAAAATGTGTAGTATGAAGGCAGCACCCACTGGTTTTGAGAGTCTATTAATCTCTGAATATCTGATCTAAATAACTCAATTACAACTACAGTGAAGAAATAATTTCTAGTTTTCAGAAACTGGAAAATTTACCAAAAATGTGCTTAAGAGCACAAGATTATTTGCAAGTCAATCACCTCAAGAACACTAAGTAATTGGTTTTCTTCAGAGGAATCATGCAAATGACAGAACGAATCATTTAAAGAGTCAGGAAAGAACTGAGGCGCTTCAGAGGGTGCCAGGGGCATACGGCTTTCAGAGTGGTCATCTTCTTACTTTACAAACTCTCTCTGTAAAAAGAACATAAAATAGTATTCTTGATTTCATAACAAAAGACCTAAAAGATATTCAAGAAAAGTTAATTTAATGATTTAAAAGACAGAAGCCAAAAGTAATCAAATAGAATGACTCAGGTGTTTTATCAGTGAGCCAACCAAGGTCTACTAAACTGTCATAGAAGTTACAAAAAAGAGACACTGTCCTCCTCTTTACTAATTTGCAATCTTGAGGATCTCAGATAATTTATTCCGTTTCAGGGGACAAATCCTCTGGCAGGTTTGATGAAACCATTTCTCAGTTGTAATCACTAAAGAAGCCTGAGCATTTTAGAATCATGTGGGACTAAAGAAGCCCTTCAGTCAGGCTCTGAATACAAGGAAGATTTAATCTCCGGAACAAAGGTCACCCTGTATCTTATGCTGGCTGCCTCCCTGTACAGATTTCTGTAAACTCTCTCCTAGTGTTCTCTGGAAGGAGTCTGTCTCACTGTTGGTCAGCTCTAAGAGTGGATCAACGGCAATAATGCAAATATATTTAACATGTAAAATACAGGGAGATATACATATTATATTTCCTATGAATTTTAACTTTTCTTGATTTTTAACAGCATTCCAGGATCTTAAAGTTATTTTTAATATTAGCTCTGTTATCAAGCATAATAGCCATTTAGCTTGCTCTGTACTCCCTGGATTTGATACGCACGGAAAATGAAGGACTGAGCTCTTAGTTGCACCCCATTAGAGACCTTCTGGGCCCACTTTCAACCCTGACAAGGTATCCCACTAAACCATGCTTTTTTTTATTTGCCAAATTTCAGAGATTTTTCATCAGTATCCCCATGAGATTAAACCTTATTTTGCTTATAAACACGAAGTAAATCTTCTATAAATATATTCAATGAAAGAGAAGTATGCCAAATGCTTTATGTGCAGAATTTTCCTAATCTACTCACCAAGCAATGCACTCAAAGAAAAAAACTAATGAAATTAGTTTAGTAAAGCATATTTCTAGTGAACACACAAAAGTTCCTAGTAAACATCAGATTATTTTCTAAATACTTCCAAATCTTCATTAATATTTTATAATTTTGCTAGAAACTAGTCATGTTTATTTATCTTAATTCCTAGAATTCATTCCTTTTTGAGCAATTAAGGCATTGTTTGCTCATATGGCTCATCTCTGGGTATCTTCATGACTGCTTAAAAATAAAGAAAAATTTACTGACAGTGGCTTTGAGTTTATGTCTCTAAATTATTTTAATTTGAGTTAGATTAAGTCAGCCAGATGTTCACTTAAAGCAAATAAAAGGTAACTATTAACCATAGTAGTAGCTATCCATAGGCAAAGTTTTAGTGATTATTAACTATACATTCTGTATTCTTTATATAAGCATTTTCATTTGAAAATACGTGTCATATTTAGAAACTAAAAGTTTTAAAATAATCCAGACCCTAATGATCTCTTGCGCAGATGAGTAACTGGATAATTACCAAACAAATGTAACAATGTCATGTGTTTCTTTTCCAACATTCATGTTTTTCTTAATCAGGTTATAAACCTTTTTTTAAAAAAGGGTTCTTACCTCCCCAGCCTCAAGAACTATTCATTCATAATAAATAACGTCCTTTAGATGTCTATTTTATATTACCTACGAAAAAGTAAACAAAGTCACTGCCTCAGAATCTTTAGTAAGATATTCTTCGTAAGGATGTGCACATGCTGATACAATCAAGCATTGCCACGGAGATACATTCTCAGGAATACATTTTGCAAACTTTAGAGTACCCTTACATAAACCTGAATGGTAAAGCCCCCAACATACCTAAGCTATATGCTATAGCCTAATGCTTGTAGGCTACAAACCTGTACGGCATGCTATTGTAGTAAATACTGCAGGCAACTGTAACATAACAGTATTTGTATATGAACATGGCTAAACATAGAAAAGGTACAGTAAAATTGAAATATTATAATCTTATGGGAACACCACCCTATATGCCTCCACTGAAATGTCATTATGTGGCATATGGCTGAACTTTATGTTGTGTAAAATAAGATCCCTGAATTCTACTTTATGCACTGTAATTTGTATAGTAAGTCAAAAATAAAGTATCCTCATTCACTTGAATATCATTAGATTCTTTATAATTTACTTATGTTGACACTACTGTTAAAACTTTACAGGATAAGGAGGAAATCTAATCTAAAATTAAAAGCTTCTTGCTAGATTCTTTTGCTGTGATATTGCAAACTATGACAAAAGCCTGAACTTCAATTAAAGTTGAAATTGGCCAAGTACTGGCAACAAAGAATAATGACATGTCATATACTTGATGCATTAAATTCCCTTTTTGTACAATACTAAATTTCAAGGTTAAAATTATGAACTATGAAAATTTCAAAGTGTCTTTCTCTCTTTAACCAGGATAAAGGTGAAATGAGGTAACTCATCCATTTGCATTCCTACAATCTAATATGCAAATTATAGTCCGACAATGGTTTTAATTACACATGTACCAGGAAAACTTAATTCAGGACAATCTGGTTTTGTTCACCAATCTAAAAGATGTTGATGTCTGTCTCCAATAGAGATAAAATGGGAAGAGAAATTCACATTAATTATAAACAATGGCTAATGTTTTCTGAGCATATACTAAGCATCAGAAATTCTGTTAAGCTTTTAACAGAAAAGAGTTTATCAATTAATCTATACAATAACTCTATGAAGTAGGTTTTTGTAAAACCTGACTTGCCAGCTCCAGGTGGACCTCATCGATTTTTCTCTGCGCTACTGTGTCTTACATATTTTCTATTACTGTCTATATTAATGACATATGAGTATCGCTATAGGCAGTAACAGAAGCGTCACAGAGGAAGGTACAATAAGGTCCGTCTGGGGTGGCAAGAATGGCTTCACAAGTATAGAAGGTTTATGGGATTTATAAGATTAAAAACTAGAACAGTAAACCAGGAAATGTGGCTCAAGTCAAGTCTTCACAGCATACTTTGTTTGACAATATAAGTTTCCACATTTATTTGAAGCAGTCATATTCAAATATAAGCTTAAAATGCAGTATTAAGACCAGTGAATTTGGACTGGTGAAAATGCCACTCCATTTGCTATGAAGAGCTGCAGACTGGCTTCACTTGAAAGGTAACCCCAACCAGAATTAAAATCTGGATCATTTAAAAGGATCAGATCAACTTCCAGATCATGGTACTTATTTTTTATTGGTACTTATTCCATATATGTAATACCATTTTCACAAATTTATCACATCATTATATACTTATACATGTTTTTTGTCCCCTAAATTTATAATCAGATCATAATGAAAAGTAAAATATGTCTTATTTTTTGAATCCCAAGCCACACTGTGCCTGGCCTGATACAGATGCTTAATAGCTACTTAGTGAAACGTATTATAGAATCTGAAACATGGATTGGCTGCTAAGGAAACAGTAAAAGGAGATTTCAAATTACATATCTCCATTCTCCAGAAAGATTCACTAAGGTTTGAAAACTTGTGTCATCAGACAGAAGATACGAAGGTCAGGGAAAACTGATCAGGCCTCTTTATGGCCTGGATGAACAACGACTCCAACACCCTTCCACTCCTGCTTTAAGTCCAGGTTCAAACACAAAGATGCAACCGTGTGAATCAGTAATCCCTTTTCCCACAAATCTCTCTGCCAGAAAAGAGAGGAGACATTAGAGCATTAATAACATGTGGAAAAGATAAATCTCTTGTAATAAGTTTACATTTCTGTTGATTCCACTGTCATGTCTAAGTGTAATTACTCCATGCTCATCCCTGAGAGTCTATCAGATCATTTTTCAAACACAAATCAACTTTCGTTTTTTTAGGCTCCCGAGACACAGGGAGAGACCCATTTCATTGCAGGCAGTGAGAATAATGTCAGATTTAGAAGTCTTCATTGAAGTTAAAAATAATACCTATTTTCTCCCAACTACTTTAAAAAGTTAGAAACCATAGAGTCGTGTCAGAAGCAACCCTAGAGAACATTTAATTACTTCCATCCACTACACAAATTTCCTACAATATGCTTGATCCAATCTCAGCTCAAAATTATTCCTTAGGATTATACTGTTGTAGTTTTTATCTATAAGTATTTACTGGATGCCTGTTGTGTACCAGGCACTACACTATGCAATGGTGGAACAGCAATAAACAAAACAGAAAAATTAACACCTGTTTTCACGGAGATTACACTCGAGTGGACAGAAACATTCAGTAAGTAACATAACTATTAAGTGTTTTGGCTAATGAAACTGCTATAGAGAAAAATAAAGCAGGGAAAGCCAGTGGTGGGGGCTGCAACTTGAAGCCGAGTGATCAAAGATGGCCCTGTTAAGAAGAGATGCTTGAGGAAACACAGAAGAGAAAGGGAAAGAGTGCTCCAGGTATCTGGGGAAGAGGCTTCGCAGCAGAGGAAACCGCCCACGGGATGTCTAGTGTGTTCCTAGAGGCGGGGGCAGCTGAATAGGAGGGAAGAAAAAGCAGAAGGAAATCAAGTCAAAGAAGAAGTGGGGATAGGGCAAGATCCCATGGAGTGCTGCAGATCACCAGCTTTTACTCTGAGATGAGGAGCTAATCAGGGTCTTTGAGCAGAGAAGTGGCATAATCTGATTTATATTTTAACTGAATCATTCTGGCTGTCATGTGTAGAAAAAGAAACCAGAAGTCAAGAAAAAGGCAGCGTGAACACTTAGGAGACTCTTGCAATACTCCCAAGTGAGAAATGGGCGGCATTTTGGATCAGGGTGATTGCAACGGAAGTGATATGAAACAGATTTCAAATATAATTAGGGCCTAGATTCAAAGGATTTCCTAGCCGACTAGATAAGGGGCACATGAGGTAGACAAGAACAACTGCAAGGCTTTTGCTGCAAGCCCCCGGAGGAATGCTCTGACCTGGTAAGTGGAAGATGGTGGACGAAGCAGGGAAGTCAGGTGCAAGCATCTGGAGATCAGGAAAGAAGTCTGGGCTAAAATCTAGATTTGGGAGTTCTCAGCACACAGATGGTATTCCAAGCCATGAGACAAGATGAGATCCCCAAAAGAGTATATGTAAAGAAGAGGAGAGGTCTGAGGCTGGCCAAAGTTAAAAGGTCTGGGAGATGAAGAGCAATCTTTAAAGGAGATGGGGAAGGAGCAGCCTACAGAAGAAGTTGGGAGAATGTGGTATCCTAGAAGCCAAAGAAAGTGGCCCATAAAGACATGATTTATTTGTGTCAAATGCCTTTGATAGGACAAGGAGAACTGAGAACAGTCCTTGTGCCGGACAACATAGCGGGCACGGTAAAGTTGACAAGAGCAGTGACAGTGGAGTGGTAAGGACGAAAGCCTGTCTGGATAGGGTTCAGAAAAAAAGGGAAAGGAGGAACTACAGGGAAGGAATACAGGTGACTGTTTTATTAAAGAAAAGGAGACAAACAGGATAGCAGCTGAAAGACAAAGTGAGGCAGAACAAAAATTTTTTTAAGATTGCAAAAATAACAGCATGTGTGCGCGCTTATGGGAATAATCCAGTAGAAGTTGTTTTATGAGACAAGAGAGAAAGAGCTGCAAAGACAGCTTTGAATAGGAGATGGGAACAAGCCTTAGCCAGTTCGTCTACAGAAACGGGAAGAAGACAGCATCTGTGCAAGGCCCAGGCAGGAACAGCTGAGGAAGGGAGCAAAGAGAGAAGGGAGTGTGCGATGGGAGCCCATGGAAGCTCTCATTCTCAGCCATAATGGAAGCAAGATACTTTCCCGAGATACGTAAATATTAAGATCCCAGAAATGTACTTCATGCATCATGAGATCCTGCTAATTCATGTAACCAGTTGAAAATCAGGGGGAAAAATACACCCACACCGCTATTATATGATTAGATTACATTTTTGTCATTATTTCCTAAAAATGTCCTTCCATAGAGTAAGAAGTAAAATCTAATTTGGAAAAAAATATCTTGCTCTGGTGTTTTGTTATATGTGTGTCTGTGCCTTTTAAAACAAAAATCTGAATGTGAAGTAAAACAATGATAAAAAGGGAAGAGTAAAAAAATAAAATGTAAAGGCCCTCTCCCATATGTAAACTAAATATACACCTTTATTCCTTCTTCCAAACTCTATGTCCAACTGTAATTTTTTAGCTAGCTGCAATCAATGTGTCCATACAACTAGGTTCTATTCTTTGGGCTTATTATTTGCGGAATGTATGTATCTAAAGTCTACAGGTTTTTTGTTTAATGTCAATGCGATGTGGTCTAACTACTCATTTCCCAATCGCTAGGCACTTGGACGTTCCTTCTAGCTTTTTAAAATTACATACTGCACATCTATAAATACCTTTATACAAAATTAGTTTTTCTTTATTTCCTTATATCATAAACCCTCAAGTGAAATTTCCAGATCAAAGAATTATTAGCAATTTTACAAATGAACTGCAAGAGCAAAGACCTTGCCATATTAACCCCTGTATTCTAAGTATTTACTTCAGTATATATCAGTAATTCAAAATAAATCTGTCGAATGAAGAACAAATAAAGCATGTTAAACATGTCAGCTTTCTATCTAGAACAGTCTCTACAGAAAATTATTCCAATTTATTTTACAACCAGAAAATCATATTTTCCTAGGCAACAACTTAGCCCTGAGGTTTTAATTTGCTAATTTAGCAAGTATGATGTTCTCTTAATTTTCACCTGTAATTAGGAACAAGGCTTAACACTTTCCCAAGATTATTTACTAACTGTATTTTTCTTGTTGTAAATAGTGTATTTAGTATACTTTGAGGATAAACATATTTTCTTTTAGGTAAATAAATTTGCCACAATATTTGGAGGTTTTAAAAATTATAATAAAAGATGTCATCAATATAGATAAGAAAAAAAAAAACTCCATTAGACTCTTAAACCAATATACTACAGAGAATATGAGACCTAAATTTCATTTATATTATTTTAAATTTATATTCCTATTTCCTCTTCTCAGTTACTTCTTTTCCCTGTTGTCTTATCTGATTTGCTCAATAATAAACTCTTTCAAACAGTTGGAGCTATCACTGGAATTCTGAATCTGTTCCATTCATCCTATTTTGGTTTTAATAATATATATCATATACCCTATATAGTACATACATATTATTTCGTTGCAGTAGTTACTTCAAACTACTGTCTTACTACTGTTCCCCCAATCTGATTACAATCGTTTTATGAAATTCTAGAAAGTATCGTGTTGAAATTTTCATTGCTAGCACATTAAATACTAATTTAGGATGCATTATGGTGACTATATTTAGCTCTCACAATCAAAAAGTGGATTTATCAGCTGAGCACGGTGGCGCACACCTGTGATCCCAGTGCTCTGGGAGGCCAAAGCGGGCGGATCACCTGAGATCAGGAGTTCAAGACCAGCGTGGCCAACATGGTAAAACCTTGTCTCTACTAAAAATACAAAAATTAGCTGGATGTGGTGGCAGGTGCCTGTAATCCCAGCTACTTAGAGGAGGCTGAGGCAGGAGAATCGCTTGAACCTGGGAGGCAGAGGTTGCAGTGAGCCGACATCACCTCACTGCACTCTAGTTTGGGCAACAAAGAGTAAAACTCTGTCTCAAAAAAAAAAAAAAAAACTGGATTTATCACATAATAGAGAGGTAGGGCACACACTGGCTCTTGGTCAAAAATCTGGGTTTATATCTCAGCACTGTAACTAAAGTGCTAACTTCCCTAATTTCTCTGCATTTCCTTTAATTCACACTTAAACTAAGGAAAATACTAATGTTCCTAATTAATGAGTGCATGCAAACACATACACATTCAGGCATAAAGAACGAGCTTTTAGAGTCTACTTTTTATAACACCTCTGTTAAGCTGCTAAAAAGTATTATATCATGGGAAATGAAGACTATATATTTTAACAATGAATGTATTCTAGGGAACAAAATGACATACTCCTAGAAGTAAAATTTAGTATTTTATGAGAATTCCCAAAAACCTTACTCTCAAGGGGCATGACAAATGACTCCAACAATTTTAGTTTTGTATGCATTTAGCAAAAAAAGACAAATAGGACCACACCAAACTTAAAAACTGCACATGAAACGACACAATAAACAGTGAAAAGGCAACCAATGGAATGAAAGAAAACATTTGCAAATCATATATCCAATAGGGGGTTAATATTCAGAATACATAAGTAACTTCTACAATTCAACAGCAACCAAAATAAACCATTAAAAATAGGTAAAGGACTTAAAAATACAATAAACAATTTTCCAAAGAAGACATACAAATGTACAAGTGGCCAACAAGCCTATGAAAAAATGTTCCACATCACTAATCCTAAGAGAAATGTAAATCAAAACCACCATGAGATATCACTTCATATCCATGAGATGGCCACTGCCAAAGGAAAACAAAACAACAAATGTTGGTGAGAATATGGAGAAACTGGAACCCTGTATACTGCTGGTAGCAATGTAAAATGTAGCCGCTATGGAAAATGGGATAGAGGTTCCTCAAAATATTAGAAATGGAACTACTACATGGTCCAGCAATCCCACTTCTGGGTATATATCCAAAAGAATTCAAAGAAGGATCTCAAAGAGATGTCTGCACTCCCATCTTCATTGCAGCATTATCCACTACAGCCAAGAGGCAGAGGCAACTCAAAGGTCCATCAACAGATGAATGGATAGATTAAATGTCCCCCCCCAACACACACACACACACACATACACAATGGAATATTACGCAGCCTTAAAAAAGAAGGAAATTCTATCACATGCTACACCATGGATGAACCTCAAATAAAGTAAGCCAACAAAGGACAAACACTGCATGAAAATATCCAAAGAAGTAAGAATCACAGAAACAGAAAGTAGAAAGGTGGGTTGCCAAGGGATAGGGCAGAGAGGCTGGGGAATTTGTGTTTAATAAATATAGTGTTTCAGTTTTGCAAGATGAAAATATTCTAGAGCTCTGCTGTGCAACAATGTGAATATCCTTAATACTGAACTGTATGCCTTAAAATGGTTAAAAGTATAAATTTAATGTGTTCTTTACCACAATAAAAAAAAAATCTACACTAAAACAAAAGTAATGTCCACATGACATATCATGGTAAAGACCAATTATGCCAGTTTCAGGGAGAAGTGTCACAGACTGGGAAGCCAGATGTCTTGGGTGTGAACTCCGGCCCCACCCAATAGCTTTGTGACCATGAGAAAGTTACATCATCTCTTTCTACCTAAATACCCTTATCTTAGAATAAAGGTAACCCTATTATCCCTCTGGGTTATGATGAAGACTATGTGAATTAGTATGTGCAAAATGTTTAGCAGTATAAGCATTCAGCAAGTCTTAGGTACTACCTCCAGGGCATTGGCAGCTAAGCTGATTGCCAATCCACACCCTGCCTTGAGGATGGACTGCCTAGACTCCTCCCAGTGCAGGTCAGGGAGGTGCTGAAATCAGAAGAACACAGGTGCCATCACTTGCTGGTGACCAGCTGTCATGGTGCTTGGCCCTGCTGTGAAACAATGCTCCTGCCATGTGGCCTTGGACACACACTGCAGACCGTCCCATTTCAAATGGTGGCCTTTAATAAAAGGCCTAACTAGCAAGCATGTACTACTCTCAACCTGAGTTTAGAAGTACCTGTAAAACGTTTTTCTCTCTTTCTACAACCAGAGAAATTAAATTTTATATGTGGGAAAGGTTTGAGGCTTTCCTGGTGAATACCGATTTTTCTCCTGACACTGGAAGTTTTGATACCATCAGCAATAGCAGCTATTAGAAGCGTTGCTACTATTTATTGACTCTGATAGGTCACAGGAAAAAAAGGTAAAGAAATGGAAAAAGATGTACACAAGAAATATGTAAAAAGGAACCAAGCTCATAAGAGAAAATCAGAATCATGTGATTTTGGGTAAAGACAGCAAAGACTGCTTGCTATTTCAGTTCTCTTAGCAGTTTCTACATCATTAAAGGTGTTCAAACCAAAGATGTTAGTGTAAAGCCAGTTAACTTTGACTGTGTTCTTACTTTAAGTTCATCATCCACAAGAGGGAAAAATGAATGAATGAAAAAGAACAATGTTTTCCAGGGAAGTCACGTGAACAATTTCACATAACTCATGTTAACAGACTTATCTTGAAGAGGGTGTTGCTATACTACTAGGCAAACACAATTAGATCTTAACCTTCACTATAAACGCAGTGTCAGTCCTGCTGCTGCCAGACTGAAAAAGGGAGGGAACAAAGCTGTTAATGTGCATAAAACAAGGAAATACAAGAAGTCAAAGGAGGATTTATTTTATGTATCAGTTTCATACCAGTAGGGAGCATAAATCCAATAAAGATTTCCTGCCTTCAAAGACAGAAATTGGGGAGTAGTGGAAAAAAACAAATTTAATCACCTCTCCCAAAAACTGTATATTAGCTGATTAAGTATTTGAAAATTAGTAGCTTCTGCCCAACTATGCTTACCTTAAATGAAATTATTTGTTGACACTGATCTCAACACTGGATTTTTTTTTGATCAAACAAGATTTTACATTTCATTTGCACTGAGGAAGAACTCAAAGTGTTGTTTGGAAAAAAAAATGTGGTATTTTTCAAAAGTATTACTCAACAGGCCATAATGTATTAATAATAAGCTGCAATATACAGCTACAGTTGTGTTCCAGTAGAGGGAGTCCTGAAACAGAGGCTGACAGAGGAGAAACTGACGTAAATTTAAGGTTAATTCAATGAATCCAGTGCTGTATAAGCTAGTATGTCAATTCTCAGGAAAGGTTTTGAATACTGGTGACTATCAAATTTAGAGACTTCTTGATATTCCCTCCACAGGCCCTAAATCGCCACTTATAATGAGCAGTAGAATAAATGCCAACACCAGGAAGAAAGGGCTAATGGGTATGCTTTTGTGCTGTGTACACGCTAACAGTGATAAGAGTACTATGCTCTGGTGCTTTGTCTTTTCTAGACTATTTCTTGTGTGTTATGTATGGGAGATACACAGTCACAGAAAATAAAGCAAACGAGCAAACTCATATTCTTCAATCCTGTTGTAACAGCATATTTAAACACCTTGATTACAGGTATAACACTGCTAAACACCTGCAAATGAGATTGTGTGTAAAGAACCTACAAAATGAGATTAACCCTGTTAGGATACAATCATTTCTGGGATGGAAAGTGTATGTCCTATTTGAAATGTGAGTTTTCAAGTTTAAAAAGTTCAGGTGATCATGGTAGCACGCAGAGACAATGGAGGAAGTCTAGTGTCAGGACTCAAGTGTAAGAGAAAAATAAACTACAGGAACCAAAGGTGCCTCTGGTGAACCAAAAAAAAAAAAAAAAAAAAAAGGAAACCCAAACTAATGCCCTATTTAAAACAGGCACTCAGTAATTTTGTTACAATTCGTCGAGAAAACTGAACCCTTAAATCAAGACAAATACACATATCCCTGACTTCCGATACGTAACATCTTTTATACAATTCATTTAATACCCATTAATAACTACACTCTACTCCTTGCTATCTTCACCTTTGTCAAAGGTTTCTGCTGAAGGGTCCACTGACTCCTCCCATCTCAGTAATTCACAGCCACGTGCTATGCTTTACTCATTCTGTAGTAGCCATTTCAGCAAAGGATTTCTAATTCCCAAAATTTCAAAGATGTGAGAAGGAACAGGGCAGAAGGTAAAAGAGCTTAAAAGCATAATGGGAAAAACACCCTCACATATCAGATTCAAGGGATGTTTAATCTGATTACATTATTTACTGTTAAAAACCTCTAAAGGCTCTCCCTGCATAGGCAGGGCCAAATACACCATATTCAGCCTAATGCCTCCAAAACATTCCAGTCTCATGACCACCCCATCACCACCCCTCACTCACCTATGCTTCAAACATTGCTTTTTCTGTGCCTTTACACCAGCTATTAACTCCACCTTAAATGCCCAGTAGGGTAACAGAGCAAAAGACTCAAGATATTTTTTTAATCCTGTCTCTGTAATCAGTGACCTTGCCATTTAACTGTTTCCACACCCCACAGAAGGGAACTCATTTCACAGACTCAGGAAGACTAAATGAAGTAATATGTGTTAAGTACTACCAGTAGGCCTCGCACATACTAAAGCACTAAATAAACACTTTTCTGGCTTCATCTACATCATCTACTGAATACCCACTCACTCTTCAAACCCTACTCTGAATATCCCACTGTAGAACCTTCCTCAATCCTATGTTCTATTTTTTCCCCTAAAAGAATCAACTGGTCGACGACCACTCACTCTTCTGTGTGTCATCTGGCACTACAAAGAAATGTCTATTTTAATTGCTTATGTATTTTTCTACTCCATTACAGAATGAACACCTCCAGGGTGGGATTTTTATCTATCTAATTACTGCCTACCCGATATCTGACAGAATCAATAATGGTAGCTTAATTAGCAAGTGTTGAATAGATGAATGATTTCATTCAACTATTACAACCAAAACCTTAAGCTGGCCTTTCAAATATTTTGATAATGCACTATTTTTGTGTTTTGAAAAGAACAATCCTAACTTAAAGCACTACCCAACCAGCAATGGAATTTGTTGGTTTTCTTTTTTTCATTTCTGCTCACCATTCATTTATTCAACAGGTATCTCCTATGTAGCAGGAATAGATCAGCGAACAAAATGAACAAAATCACTGACCCACATGGGCCTTATATTTACCACAGGTAAACGTATGGAGGAAAAACGTTCTTATAGCAAACTTGTCTGAAAAAGCTATCAGAAGCCACATTTCGTTATTCATCAACATTTACTAAATATCATAAAGACAAAATAAATCCCTGACTACATATAAAATTTAACTACTTTAAAAAAATAGCATAAAATTAACCCAGATTTAGTGTACCAACCAAGCAAACTGATTTAATGTCCCTCAAAAAACACTCATGTTAGAAACCGATTTCCTTGTAGCAAAAACAAAACAAAACAAAAACTGGTGATTTCTTTTGAAAGACTAGTAATCTTTGTGAGTTTTAATGATTTTATGTGTGTAATTACATAGACCCTAATTTTAATCCTAATTTGAAGGTTTTTTAAATATTGTTTTATTTTGAATGCAGCCTATTTCCAAGCCTGTTTATGATCTTAGAGCAGTCTTTATCTTGTAAATGATGAGCGCTTTTATGAAATTGCCTCTAGGCTTCTATTCTGAGAGGTATGTTTCTGGAAGTGAGATGGGCCACACCAGAACTGAATGGAGACCATACCTAAACTGGGCTTCTCTGTTGAACCAACCAGCCCAGAGACCACAGAATGAGACTGCAAGACAGAGAGGCCTCCACAGCTCTTGCACACCAACACTTCCAATCTGATCCCCTCTATTGCTGCTTCCATCTACTCCCCAAGTATGCCCTATGCTTTCCTTCCTTTACTCATTTTATTCCTTGCTTAGAAGGCCCTTTCCTTGTTTCTGTTAAATTACTGACATGTCAACATACCATCGATAAGAGCTTCTGGCTTCCCTCTGCTGGGGATAACCGTGCCCTCTCAATTCATCAGCCATCTCTGAGAACCTCTCTTATATAGCTTAGCAAGTTCTATGTTGCTTTGTCCGACCTTGCTACGTTTACTGAAGTATACATTCTCCGCACTGCTCTGCTCACAACATCTGGCAGGGGACCTTACACAGAACAGGGGCTCAATTTGCAGGTGAGATAAAAGAGTAAACATAATACCCCAAATTTTACCAAATACTTGAAAACACTAGAAAGCTTCATTTAGAGAGCTCTGCAAAGCATGATTCAATTTCAAAACTACAAAAAAGATTCAGGTTGACAGGACAAATCTTACTGCCTAAAATGATGTTATTTCTATTGCAGAGCAACAAAAAAGTCCAGATGTTCCAAGCAGACAATGCTGAGAAAAGAATCGTGGTCGCTGGACTTTAAAAGCAGGTTATTTGTTGAAGGGTCCTGCAGGCACAGGTAGTTTCCACACACAGAGGTTTCATTTCAGCTGGATTTTTTTTTTATCACTTTGGACATTTTTGTGCCAACTTAATAGTTACTGAGAGCCTTGCCCTACCTTTGCTAATTAGCAGTACAATAAACAAGCAAAAGGAAGGTCACTACTGACAAACTTTGGATATAAAGTGCTGGAACTGGGTTTTTAAGCTCATGGTTCCCACATGTGGAGTTGAATATATGGCCTTTGCTTCCCTTCAGAACCCACAGAGAAAGGGAGAAAAGCACAAACATCAAACAAGTGGTGAATACACAGATCAGCAGCAGCCCCAGGTTTAAAGCGCTTTCATCAAGCCCCAGCCATAGGGAAGAAATACTTCAACAGCACCCTAAGGGAAACAAAAAACTGAATTATGAAATGAAACATTAAAAACGCATCAGCGGTGTGCCTTACAGAAATTACTAGTGAGATTTAAGTCACAACCCCCCACTTTCCCTCAAAAGTGCTTTCTAATAATACTGAGCACATTCCAAATAGCTTCCCTCTGCCAAAAACGACGATTGTACCTCCCCTGCTCAGCAACCAGGGTGAAAAAAAAATCAATGCCTGGAGAACCTTAATAGCTTCATTTTTGAAGTAAATTCCAAATATTTATCTTGCTGGGCATTTAACCACAGGGGGAGTACCTCCTAAATGAATTGAGGAAGTGAGCATGACCTTTAATAGATAATTTGGTTCCCAACTGGAAAGCAGGAGAGGCAAAACAAAGAGGAGGATGGATGAAAATGGATTCAAATGAAAAAGTTGGAAAAACAGAGGAGAACGAAATTTACTTGAGAAAAGAATGAACGCTTAAAGGCAATACAAAAAGCATAAAAGCAAAAGGAGATGCCATCTAAAGACAAATGCTAGAGAAGGAAAGAGGGCAGGGGTAGCTCATAAACCTTTCAGAGTCCAGAATTACTTAACTCTAAAAATATCTCACTGTGACTTGACGACTGACTGGGTTCCAGGCTGGGAGCTCTAGAAAAGGAAAGGGGCTAGCAGTGGAGAGACAAGGTGGGACAGTGCAGGAAAATAGAGACCCTCGTAAGCTCAAGAGGCAGCATCCGGTTAGGCTGGATCAAGGAAAAAGCTGAGGCTCAGCTGGGTTCCTGGAAGTGCTGGAGGCAAGAACGACTCGGACTGACTGGTCCGTGGGCGATCAAAGATTCCACGTGGGCTCGAGGGAGACTACAGTGACCCCCCCACCACCACCACCATGTCGCCACCTTCCCGGAGAGCCTGGAAGGCTGGACCAACAAACAGATGGGCTCTGGAGGCCAGAGAAGTGGAGGATTCTCTGACCCAACGAGACCCGACGGGAACCCCGACAGGCAAGAGGCACGAAACACCCAGGGTCAAGGGCGGTGACACTCGCGGAGCCCGAACTCACCGATGCCGAGCCCCACGACCAGGCGGCCGGCGAGCAGCGTCTCCTTGTTGTTGGCCGCGGCCAGCACCGCGGAGCCGGCGGTGAAGAGGGCACTGGCCAGGAGGATGGCAGCGCGGCGGCCGAAGACGCCGTTGAGGGCTCCTCCGGCCAGCGCCGAGACGGCGGCCGCCCCCACCGTGCTGGACACCAGCAGCTCCTGCCACAGCGCGTCCAGGCTGAGCTGCCGCTTGAGCAGCAGCATGGCCCCCGACACCACCCCGGTGTCATAGCCAAACAGGAAGCCGCCGAGCGCGGAGAAGACGGCCACCACGTACACGAAGGCGGGGGTCTCGTCCTGCTGGAACTGCCGCCGCGCCGCGCGCTCCAGGTCCCCGACGCCGCCGCCCGCGCCCGCGCTCTGCAGGCTGGTGCTCGACTCGGCGGCCGCCAGGAGGCTGCACTCCCCGGCCGCGCTCGCCGCGTCCGGCTCCGGCTGCTTCCTGCGCCGCTCGCCCATGAGGCTGCTCAGGCTCCGCAGCGTGTACTCCACATTCTCGCTCGCCTTGCGGGACATAGGGCAGGGGCCCGGGGCTGCCCGGGGGGACGCGGCTCCGCGGGCCGGCGGTCTAGGCGAGCTGGACAGCCCGAGCCGGCGGGAGCAACCGCCGCCGCCTTCTTCCTCCCGGCTTCCGCTACGGCTGCCACGGCAGCAGCCGCCGCCACGGCCGCTGCAGGGAGAAAGTTGCTGCCCGCCGCGCTCCGGCGCTGCGGAGTTGGAGCCCGGCGGGTCTCACTCCACACTTACGCCCCGCGCCTGCCGAGCTGGCGCTGCGGAGTGGGCGGGAGGCGGGGCCGCGGGTCACGTGCAACCCCGGGCCGGCGGGGCGGGGCCCGGGAAGCGTCCCGCCCCCTCCCTGGGCGGGGCCAGGTTCAGCCCGTCCCGGACCCCCTAAACCCCGCCTTCCCAGTGGGTGCGACCTCTGACCTGGGTTCCTTCATTTAGGGCTCTGGCAACTGTATGGAATTAACCCTGCCTTCGGAGCTGCAGCGGTGGAGCAAGCCAATGTGGCGATGCCAGGTAACAGGCTTCCAGACTGAGGAAGCCACCCAAAATGTTTGCGCTGTTGGGAGGGTAGGGAGAGAGCCCTTAAACCAGCCTGACTCTCCTTCCAGCAGCCTGGAGATAAGGCTGGAAAAGGGCTGGAAAAAATATCCTAGAATAACACCTACCAAGTACCCTTCCTTTTATAGCATTGTGACATTACTCGGCGGGGTTTGCTACCCTGGCATTAAATGTGTTTGTTCTGGAGCAATTCAGGACTGCATTCCCTCATTTCTATAGCTAGTTTCCACTCTCATCGCCATCCCTCCTCAATTTATGCTTATTTTAAAGGAATGGTACATTTGATTCTTTGAGGACAGAGATAACATATCTCCTGGGGTTAATCCCAAATCTCCTTCCATGGATCCCTGACTTGCAAAAAGAAATTCACATATGTGCATTCCACTCATGTAAAAGGTAATTCCCAGTAATAAGAAAACTCAAGACCCTGATGTGTGATTCGGCAGACAGTCTCCACCTCTGCCCCAACATGCTAAGCAAAAGGTAGGCTATCTTCTCCCCTGAGAATAGTCACTTTTGCCCTCCATGAGGCACTATTTTAACTGCCTCCTTTACTTGAAATAAAGACATTATTTGCAACCAAATTTTTAAACTGCTGAATGAATTGACAATTGTTGATTCATTTGGGTTTCTTGCGTATTTTTCCCCTTTTGATTTAAATGTTTTGTAAATTATATAGTTCTGATTCAGGGGCTAAATTTTGTTTTTGTTTTTGAGACAGTCTTGCTCTTTCTCTTAGGCTGTAGTGCAGTGGTGCTATCTCGGCTTCCTGCAGCCTCCGCCTCCCAGGTTCAAGCAATTTTCCTGCCTCAGCCTCCCGAGCAGCTGGGACAGCTAAAGATGTTTTGCCCCTCTGATTTGCTTTCCTTCTTCAGGCTGAGGTCAAAAAGTCAAGCATCATAGGATTCTATTCCTACAATTCCACTCCTCTTTTATTTACCCTGTTTGAGCAAAAGCTTTCTTAGCCTGGGGCATATTTTTCGGTGCAGTATAAAACTTTTTTCCTTTTAGACAAAAGGATCTTGTCATCCCTATTTCAATAAAAACTTATATTAGATTTTGTCAAAAATACTTTCATTTTGATTATCAGTTACGATTATCTCCATAATACTTTCCTTGCCAGCAACAGGGAAAAATAAATTAACGAACCCAGAGGGCTTAACTGTTTAAATTTTATCATCTGGCTTTAAAGCAAGGCTCTACTGTCATTCCCAGGGATCAGTTAAACAGAGAGAGCCTTTAGATCTGCAGCAATAAAGTCTTTAATGTTCAGACCTCAGACAATATTGCAGGTGAGAGCGCGCCTTTTCCGCGGCATACTACGGTACAGTAAAACTGCGCTCCCTGGTGGTGAGCCAATTCCCACTGCTTCTGAAGAGAAGGGCTCCGCAGACGAGAAGCAGCTAGTACTTAGACAGTTCCCTCTTGCTGAGGTGACACAAGCTACTTTTTGTCCCAGCTGGTGTAGTGAACACCTTGGTTCCCGAGCATCCCTTGCTTGAAATTCAGCTTTGGGGTCATAAAACAAGAAACTACTTTAAAAAGTTCTATTCCATATTAGGGCATTTATATATCTGTGATCAGGTTACATTTGAAAAGAAATGTAACGTGAAAAAAAGGCATCGGAGAGTTAAACAGAATTCTTCTCAGCCTTGAGAGGGAGCCCGGTTCAACTTAGCACCAGCATGTGAATCTAATATGGAGTTCCCTGAAGTCTTCCCCAGCTGTGGATTATGATGAACTGGAATGCCCATGGGCTGAGAATCAAAAGAAATGAATATCAACACCACCGTTGTTTTACTGTAGAACTTTCCAGAAACCATCAGATTAGCTGT
The DNA here is from genome assembly GCA_963573385.1 of Cacajao melanocephalus. Lineage (NCBI taxonomy): Eukaryota > Metazoa > Chordata > Mammalia > Primates > Pitheciidae > Cacajao > Cacajao melanocephalus. The sequence continues at coordinate 68,018 of CAUYLG010046022.1, read as the reverse complement.
GCTTTACTTTTATTCTCATTTGAAGAGCAGATAATGGTGCAGCAACTACTGATTAACTAGCAGAGTAAGTGTTAAAAGGTATTTCTTAAATAAAATTAATTGCTATTGCAGGACAAATTTAACTACAAGAGTCATTATTGGTTTGCAGTGAGTTCTATAGTTCCAGTTTTGAGGACTTTTGCTTTGCAATCTCCAGGAATATGTTCCAAAGCAATCTAACTATAAGGAAAACTCAATAGTCCCTTCTCAATCATTTTTTCCACTATAACAGACCCCTTTCACCAGAGAATATGAAAGGATAGAAAGAGCCTCTTTCTCCAAAGCCCTAGCAAACTTCTTATTATATCTAATTGGATTTGTCAATTGTGGCCCCATTCCTGACCCAGTTACTTGGCTGGGAGATTAGTTTGATGATCTGGCCGGGGCCAATCAACACCCACATCATGAGCTTCAAGTGAAGGTAAATCACATGGGCTGAGACTATAGGAGGTGTTCCCATAAGAAATCTGATGTACTATTTTGCCAGACGTCAGGCAAACAAATGCTGGCAATAAAACTGACATATTTGAGTTGCCATAAGTAATTAGTAAGTTAACATGGCATAAAAGCCAAGTAAACCATTTCGAGAAGGAAGAACTGGCTAATAGAATCAATTATATTACAGAGAGATGAAAGAGAATGAAAACTCATGGGAAATCTTTGAATTTTATTATAGAAAGTCAATGAAAGGCTGGATGCGGTGGCTTACGCCTGTAATACCAGCACGTTGGAAGGCTGAGGTGAGTGGATCATCTGAGGTAAGGAGATGACATTGTGAAACCCCATCTCCACCAAAAGTGTAAAAAGTAGCCGGGCCTGGTGGTGTGCACCTGTAACCCCAGCTACTTGGGAGGCTGAGATAGGAGAATCATTTGAACCCAGGAGGTAGAGATTCCAATGAGCCGAGATTGCACCACCACACTACAGCCTGGGCAACAGAGACTGTCTAAAAAAAAAAAAAAAAAGTGGAGAAAAAGTCAATGAATGGTGACTGCTGAGAATCAGAATGTTATTTTGAAGGTATTATATCCTCGAAACCTAATAATGCCAGAATCCCATCCTTTTGATTATTCCTCCTCTCTGCATGTATAATAAGCAACAGCAGCATCAGAATAAAAATATTATATTATTAATAAGTACAAAGGTAAAGTATGGGTCCTATGGCTTAGTTATGAGGTATAAGAGATACTTAAGTGCTTAGTACTTTCTGCAAGAACTTGCCTTTCTTTGACTTGCTGTAAGGAGGAGGAGAAAAAAAGATGAAAGGAAGGAGGAAAGAATGGAGGGAAATAAGAAAAGATAATCAGCATACCCCAATGGCCAATGCCCTGTCTGGATCTGCTACTACAGAGAGACAGGGAGCAGGGAGCACAAGAAAGCATGAGGCATGGATGACCTTTTAACATACACTGACCCTGCCCACTAGTAAATCTGACCCATCCAGGAATAGAGCCTGTGACACATCATGATACCATCTCCTCCACCTTTGGGTAGGAAGAGTTGCAATGCCTCTTCCCCTCAGAGACTTTTAAGAGAGCAATTTCAATTAAAATGAAATTAGTGAAAATGTCAAACATGGGTTGCATTTTCTATAAGTCTCTTGCTAAATGTAATAAAAGAAAGAATAGCTTAAAAAGTTATCAGGATTAAGGAAAAGAGTGTGGGCAGGGATTATACATGACATGAATTTATTTAGATGCTGGAGTAAAAAGAAATAGACAATTCAAGAGCTGGAATGATTGATAGGAAAAAGTCCCAAAGAAGGAAGAAAGATACGAGCAAGAACATATGGGGTGGGGCAAGGCTAGCCTAGCCATAGGGAGGAGAGGAGATACTTCTTCCTCTAAGAAAAAAAAGGCAAGGAAACAAAAAACAATGCCATCATAATAAAAAGGTTGATATTAATAACAAGAATAGGGTAATAGTTCCGTTAAATGAGTAATTGTGTGTATTTGGGGGTGAGGGGTGGAGTGAGCCTAGATGTAGTCAGAAAAACTCCACGTCTTCACTATGCTACTTCCTTGACTGTGTAACCTTGGGCAACTTATTCTTTACAGGCTTCAGGTTCCTCTTCTGTAACAGGAAATAATAATATTGTATTTATATTTAGATGATTTCAATTCTAACAGAAAATCCATATTCAAACTGTACTAAACACTACAGAAATATGTGACATGAATCTGAATGTCCAGCTGTTGAGCAGCATCAGGAATGGTAAAATCAGGGTTTTTTTCAAAAATGTTATCAAAGACCCAGGTTCTATCACTTTCTTTACTGTGCTATTCTCAGCATATTGGGTTTGCCCTCCCCTGGCTTCTCCCAACGTAGCAAAAGGACTTCAACATTTTCAGGTATCATAGGTTTCCAATGTATACTCATAAAGATACTACCTAGTTCCTGTCCTCAAATGTAATATATTTCAGCTAGTAAAAGAACCACATGACCAAATAAAAAGTAGCTAATAATACATAGCAAAATGTACCAAATCATTGCTATAAGAAAAAAAAAAAACAAAGTAGTTGAATATTGGTTGTAGAGTATCAAATTATTCTTTATTGACCCAGATTAATAGCTACAAATGATCAGAGTTAAAGAGAAACAACAAAAAAAAACCCAAACAATTTGGCTTGTGATTTCAAGAAATGCTTTCATCAAGCAGGATCCAGCGATCTGAAATGAGAGCAATGGGAAGCATATGTTTCAAAGTAGAGTCACTAATGAAACTAACAACTCACTTTCTTTCACTGAGAAGTTATGAATTTGGTCTGAGTCTGGTTCTTTATGCGGTTCCAATGTTTGAGCTAGTTAGTGGAAAAATACTTTTATCTTTATTTATTTGTTTATTACATTTTGAGACAGGGTCTTGCTTTGTAGTCCAGGCTTGAGTACAGGGGTGCCATCACAGCTTACTGTATCCTTGATCTCTCAGGCTCAAGTGATCCTTCCACATCAACCTCCCTCCTGCCTCAGCTTCCCAAAGTGCTGGGATTATAGGCACGATCCACCCGGCCCAGCTGGAAAATAGCTTTTAAATTGAGCTTGTAACACAATGAGCTCCTTACTGATCACTCTGTTTTAAACAATTTTATATATTTTGTTTAACATTTTGAATCTAAATTGTAAAACTCAGTTGTAACACTGACTGTTGGAAATTGTAAGTACAGTAAGCATGGTACCACTATGACCCTACTTAGCCAAATTAAATGAATTTATCAAGTTAAAACTAAGCAAAGTATGCAGCTGAAACAATCAACATATAGTTTATAATTGGCTAATGAAGGGAGTTATATAAATTAATAAATTCCTGTTTCTTTATACTTTCAACTCAGAAAAACAAAAAACTTTTAATTTGATAATACAAATTGTGTAACTCATTGTCCGTATAATGTTGCATGGCATGAACAAACACTATTTGGAAAGATACTTTGTCTTCTCAGCCATTAGTACTTACACATACAAAATAAAATAATCATTTAAATTAACTTGTGCAAAAAACATTTCGGCAAGAGTGGCCAACCTCAAAATATCCAAAAGCATGCTATTGTAATTTCCCTTCAGATTCTCTCTCACAATTTTTATAATGTTGATTTGGGTTGGCTCTGTGTTCCCACCCAAATCTCATCTCATAATGTAATCCCCACATGTTGAGGGAGGGACCTGTAATCCCCAGGTATCAAAGGAGGGAGGTGATTGGATCATGGGGGCAGTTTTGCCCATGCTGTTCTCATGAAAGTTAGTGAGTTCTTACAAGATCTGATGGTTTTATAAGTGTTGAAGTTCCTCCTTCATGCTTCTCTTTCCTGCTGCCTTGTGAAGAGGTGCTTGCTTCCTGTTCTGACATGATTGTAAGTTTCCTGAGGCCTAGACATTCATGCAGAATGATGAGTCAATTAAACCTCCTTTGTTTATAAATTACACAGTCTCAGGTAGTATCTTTATAGCAATATGAAAACGGACTAATACAAATGTATACATGGAACATTTTTATACCTAGAATACACTGAACCACCTTTGGTTAATGTGAAGTTGCTTTCACATTTTATTTTCATGCTGAGAATCAATAAATATGAGACAGAGATCCTTTATTGTGGAAATAGGAGCATTCACTACTCTCTTCTTGTGATTTTCTTAAACTGGGAATTCTTTTAGGAAACTCATTTTCATAGGTGCAATTAGAGAGGTTTGATCTATAACTTGGCCTGCAATTAAAGAAGAGTGTCCTTAGCAAATGAGAGCAAGGCCTGTGTTTGCTTTGCTTAACACTAAAGCCCTTGAGGCCAGCTAGTACAGTGCTGCCACATGCAGGGGCTCAGATATTTATTGCAAGAACATATGAATGAATTCATGAATGGTATCAGCCTGTATGGACTCTGATTGACATGGGTGTATAAGTCATGACTTTCCACATTTAAGGTCAATATAATGAAATAACAACTTGAGGTAACACAAAGTACCTGTAGAGCATGACATCTAAACCCCAACTCTAGTCCAACCAGTTGTCAGATTTTAACTGAGCAACCAAATCAGACATAGCATGATTTTTACTTAAGAAACACACTGTATAATTATAGATTTTAATAGAAAGATACTATTTTTGAGCATTTACTTTATGAAAAGCCCTTTATTTTGCACTGTCCTTAATTGTTCTTATTCTCAAGTGGGAAAACTTTTTACATATGAGCACTGCATGCACATATGTAAAAATAGATGATGATATAAATTATTTTATACCAAAGAATTGATAAAGACAAATTTCTAGTCAAGTTCATGGGAGACAAGAGTTAGATGGGTTGAAATTTAAAAATTATTTAAAAAATTTTTTTTCTCCATTTCAAGACAATAATATAAAAAACAAAACTGTAACAAAAATAGTTATTCCTAATTGGTACCAGAATTACTTATGAAATCTCAGCTGATCAAACTAAAGAGTTAATAATTTACTTTGCTTCAGTTTTAAAAGCTTCTTAGTTTCAACCTTTATCTGGTCTATTAGTGATCACTGTCTGTCTTATCATCAGTTTGGGGAGCTCTAGATTACAAGTGACAATGCACAACTTCTGTGTGTATTGTCTTCACATTAATGAATATCTTACTTAGCTCCTAGCCAGGCAAGGGATCACTCTGCTTATCACCCTGTGGTTTTGCACATTCTTCTAAAGAAAACTTTTCAAAGACTATAAAAATTACATAAATCCATAAATCTCAAAACATGGACTAGGAATCAATACTTTGAAAATCTTTGAAAAAAAATCTTGAAAATTTTGAAGCTGAAAGCTAAGTCTATATACTTACCAATCAATGATCGCTCATCTTGGAAAATTACTCTGAACGCTGTAGAGAACTAAAAGAGATGGACCATTTTAGTAACTCTTTCTAATACTAAAAAGAAAATGAAAGCTTCCTAGTGAGGAAAAAAAGCATTCCTTAGAATGCAATACAAAAAAGAAATGTCTTTCTGAGCTGAAGAGCTAAGATAATTTCATTGTTTTCTTTGGGTTATATATTTGTTATAAGAGATGTTTGGATGAGTATAGAAAAATTCAGTAAATATGTTATTGCCACTGGCTAATGATGACAGATATTCATCAGGGAGTGATTTGGTAAGAAAATAAGAATGTAATAGTGCACTGACAAGAAAAGCAAAGTCAATTTCTTCTGTATGATCTTTGTTTCGTAAAATTGCCATGAAATTTCCATGCAGGAGCCCTACTACAGTAATCACAGCTATTTCTCACAGACCTACAGGCTAAGTGTAGACTGAGCTTTCAATTATCATTCTGATGGATGAGAGATTCACAGTGTGAATGATAGAGGGGAAGCAGTCAACTAATATACACGTATAATTTTAAAGCTTTTGCTGATATTAAAAAATAAGCTTTAGGTTTCTGTTATGGTTTAGGTGTGTAACAAAATTGCTTTGTGTCTATATTTTTAAAACCATGTTTTCTGCTTAGATAAAATATATACATATATACATATATTTTATCTCTCAGCAGATAGTAGACATTTATTATACTTCTTGATCACTTCCTACATCTGGACCCTTTTTCTCTATTTAGGATAGTGCCTGAATTGTGGACACTGCCTTGCCAAAATAGAAGCCAGAAGCTCACTTTCCCAGCATTCCCTGGAGTGAGGGCGCAGGCATGTGACTCAGGCTCAACCAAGCAACAAATCTGCACAAGACTTTAGTTGGAAGAGAGTAACATGAAGAGGAAGGCTATGCATAAAGTACATCATAGTGAGGGTGGTAGGGACTGACAGAGAGACATACACTCTGAACAGGTAGCCACAGCAGGTGTAGTGGGGAGGTACCATGTTCACATTTAGTAGCAGGGGCTGTGGTGCCTTTTCCTAGTAGTAGCAGCAGCAGAAGGGTCTCTACTGCAGCAGCCAATGGGAGAACTAAGATGTACTTGAAAATAGCCTCCAAGTCTGATTCTCTGGCCCTTGCAAAAGTTCTGAGATTTTAAATGTAAATTATATATTATAAATTTTATATAATTTATATTCCATAAATACACAATGTACTCAGTGTGTATGTGTGGGGGGGCGGGGGTGTGTATGGGTGTATTCATTATGTAGTGTATGACAGCCATAGTACAAGTGCCAGGAGGGCAGAAATGAAAATATACACTTGAAATTTTTTCATACTACATGTGAAGTGCTGTCATATCATTAAATGAAAGATGTATGCTATAATACTTTAAACAAGCATCAAAATAACGCAAAAGAAGCCAACAAGAGGTAAATGAAAGAAAAAGCAAACTTTTAAAAGCAGAAAAAAGGAATAAAGAGGAAAAGGGGAATGAAGGACAGGTGGGGAATATGGATGAAAAATAGCAAGATCGTAGATTTAAGCCCAACCATATCAGTAATCACATCGAAGAAAAGTAGTCTAAGCACCAATTAAAAGACAAACATGGGGGCTGGGCACGGTGGCTCACTCCTGTAATAACAGCACTTTAGGAGGTCAAGGCAGGTGGATCACAAGGTCAGGAGTACGAGACCAGCCTGACCAACATGGTGAAACCCCGTCTCTACTAAAAATACAAAAATTGGCTGGGCATGGTGGTGAGTGCCTGTAATCTCAGCTACTTGGGAGACTGAGGCAGGAGAATTTCTTGAACCCGGGAGGCAGAGGTTGCAGTGAGCCAAGATCATGCCACTACACTCCAACCTGGGTGGCAGAGTGAGACTTTCTCTAAAAAAAAAAAAAAAAAAGAAAAAAAGCAAAGATGGTAAGATTGAATAGTTAAGTTTATAAAACTCAACTATATCCTAACAATTTTAAATATAATTATAACAAACCAATTTTAAATATAATTAATGTATTAAATATTATGTATATATTTATTTATCAGAGGTGAATATAAAAGTATATATAGATACACCATGCTAACACTATTTAAAAAAAAAGAAAAAGAAAAGAAAAAGTTACCCAGGTATGGTGGCTCATGCCTATAATCCCACCTTGGGATTGAGATGGGATTATAGGCGGTGGAAGAATTGCTTTAGGTTAGTTTGAGGCCAGTCTGGGCAACATAGCAAGACTTTGTTGCTACAATAGAAAACAATTGTTTTAATCTGCTGGGCATGGTGGCACACTCTTGTAGTCCTAGCTACATGGGAGGCTGAGACAGGGGTTTCCCTTGAGCCCAGTTATTCAATGTTTCAGTGAGCTATGACCATGCCACAGCACTTTAGCTTGGCAAAGGAGTAAAACTTTGTATCAGGCCATCTTGCATTGCTGGATAATTTTTAAGGAAAAGAGGTTTAATTAGCTTATTGTTCTGCAGGCTATACAGAAAGCATAGCAGGATCTGTTCTTAATGAGGCCTCAGAAAGCTTATAGTCATGACAAAAGGTCAAGGGAGCAAGCATATCACATGATGAAAGCAGGAGCAAGAGAAAGTGAGGTGTCACACACTTTTAAACAGCCAGATCTCATGAGATGTCACTCAGTATTGCAAGGACAGCATCAAGAGGATGGTGCTAAACCATTCATGAGAAATCCACTCCCATGATCCAGTCACCTCCCACCAGGCTCCACCTCCAATTCTGGAGATTATAATTCAATATGAGATTAGGGTGGGAACATATATCTAAACTGCATCAGATCCTGTCTGAAAAAAATTAAAAAAGTAGAAAAGAAAGAAAGCTGGAGTGGTTGTATTAACACAGACACATTAAATTTCTGAGCAAACAATATTACCAGGGTCATTTCTTAATGATAAAGGTGGTCATTCCAGCAAGAGGATATAAATCTAAAAGTTTAAGCACCTTAAAACAGAGCTTCAGCCTGGGCAACATGGCAAGACCTTGTCTCTACAAAAAAATTAGCTGAGTATGGTTGCATGCACCTGAAGTTCCAGCTACTTGAGAGACTGAGGTGGGAGGATCACTTGAACCTGGGGAGGTTGAGGCTGCAGGGAGCCACTGCACTCCAAACTGAGCAACAGAGTAAGACCCTGACTCAAAAATAATAAAATAAAAATATATAAATATAAATAAACAGAACTTCCATATGCATGATTGTGATGAAATAAAAATAGAAAAAAATAATTATAGTCAGATGTTAATACTGTCTCAGTAATTTATAGAACAACAAAAATTAGTATGTAATAAGGATATGAAATATTTGAATAACACTATCAACCAACTTAACCTAACTGACACTCTATCCAACAACAGTAGATACATATTCCTTTCAAGTACACACGAAACATTCACCCAAGTTAGAGTATATCTTGGACTTTAAACCTAATCTTAATAAGCGTACAATTTAAGACATTCAAAGCGTATTCTCTGACTATGATAGAATTCAGTTTGAACTAATAGCTCTCAAATATTTAGAAACTAAATAACACACTTCTAAATTAACCATGGGCTAAGGAAGGAGCTAAAAGAGTGATTAGAAATTTTTTTGAACTGAATGAAAAAGAAAATACTATAGATCAACATTTGCATGATGCCACTAGAGCAGAGCTAAGGGGAAGCTACAAGCTAAATTCCTGTAACAGAACGAAAAATCATCTCAAATCAGTCACTTCAGCCTCAATCTTAAGAAACAAAAAAAATGGAAGAGAAAATGAAATTTTGAGAAGAGAAGTCAAAGAGGGAATCAGTGGAATGGAAAACAGAGACAATGGAGAAAAATCAATGAAAATAAAAGCTGTCCAGACTGGACCCATTCCTGACACCTTACACTAAAATTAACTCCAGATGGATTAAAGATCTAAACATGAGACCTAACACCATAAAACCCCTAGAGGAAAACCTAGGCAAAACTATTCAGGACATAGGCATAGGCAAGGACTTCATGGCTAAAACACCAAAAGCAATGGCAACAAAAGCCAAAATAGACAAATGGGATCTAATTAAACTCCAGAGCTTCTGTACAGCAAAGGAAACAACCATTAGAGTGAACTGCCAACCAACAGAATGGGAAAAGGTTTTTGCAATATACCCATCTGACAAAGGGCTAATATCCAGAATCTATAAAGAACTAAAACAGATTTACAAGAAAAAAACAAGCCCATTCAAAAGTGGGCAAAGGATATGAATAGACACTTTACAAAAGAAGACATTTATGAGGCCAACAAACATATGAAAAAATGCTCATCATCACTGGTCATTAGAGAAATGCAAATCAAAACCATGTTGAGATACCATCTCACACCAGTTAGAATGGTGATCATTAAAACATCTGGAGACAACAGATGCTGGAGAGGATGTGGAGAAATAGGAACACTTTTACACTAGTGGTGGGACTGTAAATTAGTGCAACCTTTGTGGAAGACAGTGTGGTGATTCCTCAAACATCTAGAAATAGAAATTCCATTCGACCCAGCAATCCATTACTGGGTATATACCCAAAGAATTATAAATTGTTCTATTATAAAAACACATGCACATATATGTTCATTGCAGCACTGCTTACAATAGCAAAGACTCGGAACCAACCCAAATGCCCATCAATGATAGTCTGGGTAAAGAAAATGTGGCACACATACACCATGGAATACTATGCAGCCATAAAAAACGATGAGTTTGTGACCTTCATAGGGACTTGGATGAATCTGGAAACCATCATTCTCAGCAAACTGACACAAGAACAGAAAACCAAACACTGCATGTTCTCACCCATAGGTGGATGTTGAACAATGAGAACACGTGGACACAGGGAGGGGAGCATCACACACTGCAGTCAGCTGGAGGTGCTAAGGGAGGGACAGCGGGGAGTGGGGAGGGTGGGGAGAGATAACATGGGGAGAAATACCAGATATAGGTGATGGGGGGATGAAGGTGGTAAACCACCTTGCCATGTATGTACCTATGCAACAATACTGCATGATGTGCACATGTACCTAAAGTACAATAAAACAATAATAAATAAAAAAATAAAGTGTGAAAGTACTTTGTATGTTCTGAAAGGCCATACAGATATGATCATTATTATCACAAAACAAGTTATCCAAAACAATTGCTTGTTTTCCACAGAATATCTTAGCAAAATTAAATCTTAGTTTTAGAGAGGTGAAATGTCACTGCCAGTTGTGTAAAACCTAGAACCTTACATTTGCATTAATGATTGTATTAGTTTGTTCTCATGCTGCTATAAGAACATACCTGAAACTGGGTAGTTTATATAGGAAAGAGGTTTAATTGACTCACAGTTGCACTGGGCTGTGGAGACCTCAGGAAACTTACAATCACGGTGGAAGGGGAAGCAAACATGTCCTTCTTCAAAAGGTGGCAGGAGAGAGAAAAATGAGATCTGAGTGAAGGGGGAAGTTTCTTATAAAACCATCACATCTCATTAAAACTTACTATCACAAGAATAGCATGGGGGACACCACCCCCATGATTCAATTACCTCCCACTGGGTCTCTCCAATGACACATGGGGATTTGGGGAACTGCAATTCAAGATTAGATTTGCGTGGGGACACAGCCAAACCATAACAGGAATCATAGAATTGCTAGTATTTGTCAGGATCTAAAAGATCCGATCGTTTATTTCACCCTCACTATTTGAAGTCTAAAGAGAACTTGCCCAATGTCAAAAGCCTTTGTTTCAGGGAAAGACAAAATGAGAAGGCCTTGAGGGGATGGGTCTATGTGAAAAAGGGGAAAAAAGGAAGCTGAGTCTGATGTATATGCTTAAGTATTTTTTCTAGGTAGGAACATTAAATTCCATTAACCTACCACTTGTGAAACCAAAGAAGCAAGATGGTGACTGGAAGCCGTGTTGGGTGGTCAGTAAGAGAGATGGCAAAGAGAAGACAAATATGGTGTCTCCCTATTGTGTCATCCCTGTGCAGCTGAAATGGAGCTTCTTCAGCAGAAGATTGCCTAATTGTGAATTTCAATATTTTTGTATAATTTATTACATAGACCATTGGTATTTTTGCATTGTGCCACAAATCTCTGGTGTAAACTTATTAAGAAACTGCTAGTATATCTCAGGTTCACTGGAGGAACCAAGGCAAGATGGGTGTCTGCTCAAACTAGAATTTTTCCTGGTGAGGCAGAGTCTTGTCCTTGGAAAACCTGCTTTTCAGAGTGACTTAGAAATTGCTGGCACAGGACTGTGACTCCTTGGGTCTTACTGATCCAGTTTCCTTGTTACAATGTTGAATCTTTTTTGAGCTCTGTTTTCGGCCCTAACTGCAGAGTTCTGTGCTTTGTTTGAACAGGATTAGAAAGGAGGGCTCACTGCTCTCGGTTAACTTTGGAGGGGTCATTTCTGAGCAACCTGGCACACATAATAACCTGTCCTTTGACTAGCGATGTGGCTCCCTGATAAGGGCCACCTGATACATCCTAATGGATGCACACCTCTTCATAGGGGTAGGCACATTCCTCAGATGTCTGGCTCCAACCTGACAGCCTTTTGAACTTCCTGTATTCTGAAAGGCCATTATTTGACTTAATAATTTGGGGGAGATTTCAGGACTTGCTTTTGCCAAGGTTTTTTCAGACATTTGTCTAAGGACAAGATATGAATTGTAAGAAAATATTTTTGAAAATAATCTCTGTGGATTATCAACATGCTCAGATCTCACCTTGACCCTTTGACCCACCCACCTTCTCTTCCAGTATTTTTCCCTCCAAAGAAAGATTGTAACTGGTTGTCTCCTTTTTGCCATACCCCAATGACTTACCAAATGTCTACCCCAAAGCTTCCCTATTAGTCCTACAAAACTGTGGTTTCCATGGACCCCATGGCTAGTTGCTGGTCCAGCTGAACAACTTCTGCACTTATCTTGACCTTTCTGCTATATTTAACTCTGTTAACTCTCTCTACTTTCTCGAAACTCTTTCCTAAACTTCTATTCTCACCTAGTCTTCTAATTGTTTTCTGATTTCTTTTCTCTCACAGGTCATGTTCTCCAGAAGCAAATGGTGAAATAACACCTAGAGTGAGGGATGTTGATTAAGGATGAATTTCTGTGAGCAGAAGAGGAAGAAGAGATGGAGGAAAAAGGTGAACTTCCTTGTAGGAACAACCATGCCCCAGTAACCTCAGGATCTCTGGAGGGAGGACTGGGCAAATCACACCTAACAGCATGTCCTGTGTCACAGCAAAACAGGCAGGTGTTTGTTGCCACCGGGATCACTCACAAAGTGCCTTGGCCCTGGGAAGGACAGGAGAACTGCAGGCAGAGCAGTTCTCTGCAGGCAGGGGAACCTGGAGGAGCTGACAGCCAAATGCTGTTTGTAGACCACACTCCCTACTGCTGGGCAGGCAAGTCTGGACTTCAAGGGGAAAGTCAGTGACTCAGCTTCCTATGACTTCCACATTTCCCTGCAGGTATGGCTTTGTGTCAGGTGGTCATAAACACCCCTCGCAATGATGAAAGCAATGGACTCCCTTCTCGAAGAGAAAGATGTGAGTGCCCACTAATAAGCGTGTCACCAACAACTTCAAAAACTGTTCATAAGTGTTCCAAAACCCACCCATGAGTTTTTACAGTAGTTTTTACAGTTTTACAGTTTGTGTGTGTATGTGTATATATATATATAATTGTGTGTATGTATATATATATATAATGCATATGTGTGTGTGTGTGTGTGTGTGTGTGTGTTTAAATCATACGAAAACTGATCAACGCTGTATCCAGTAGGAATGCTGTGGGACCTGGACCTGTACATAGTTGCCATGGTCTGTATTACAGGGGAGGAGGGTCTCAGTGGGCTGTGGTTAAAAGACAAATTTGATGGTGAGACCACTTGGGTTTACCTTCTTAGGTCCGGGGCTCTCAGAACCTAATTTATCAGTGTTTCAGTTTCCCCGTCTTTAAAATGGGGGTAATAGCAGTGCTAATCTGCACTGCAGTGAGGAGTGTTTACTGCAACTCTGGAACAAAGCAAGCATGTGCTTAGACTTCGCTATTAGCTGAAACTCCTGCTATCCAGTTAAAAAGCAGAAATCTATGCAGAGAAGAAAATTGGTTGGTAGGGTGCTTTGGGGTGGAAATTTGTTTGAAATTTGGTCCCATCATTTAAAGAATGTGGCGTCCATTCTTATCATCTCCATCTCCAAAACATGGGCCATACAGCTGAGAGGGTTGTTGGGAGGTTTAGAAATAACAGTACAGGTCAGTGGGTGCAAAACACGGGTCCCATTTGTGCAAATCGTCTTCTCCTTGAGTTCCTGTAAAGATTGAATAGAATGCCTGTGGCCATAGATAGCACTTTCCCTTAGAGGAGCTAAGAGATAGGAACTGGGTCACTGATCCAACTTGAGTGAGGGCAGCCAGGCCAAGGAAGAAGTTACTAAACCCTGTCAGAGACTTTCATGGGCACACACAGACATGGGGAAGAGAGAGGACCTTGAACAAACCCCACATAGGCACAGGGAGCAAAGACTTGGGAGTTGTGCTGCTCGGAAATCATGAAAGGCAGCAGCAGGAGTGCAGGGAGCTGAGGCTGTTGTCCCCAAGGGGCCCCCCCATGGGTTTGGGGACTGTGTGGGTCCCTCCTCCCCAGGAGCAAACCAGGGACTTAGGTTTGGCAGAGACAGGCAGGAGCCAGCGCCTGGCACCTTCTCTGTTCCAGAAGGCACGCCAAGCCAAGAAAGAGTGGATTAGGAGGATTTAAAGTACAAAAAGTAAAACAAGCTGTTTTGTTTTTTTCTTAGACAATCATCCTCAAAGACAGTGAGTAGAATTTGTGTCACTTTAAATAAGCAATGTCTCAGGAGGAAAAATGAAGAAGAAAGATCCTCCATGCCTCTCTTCTGGAGGCACTGAGACAACACACAGGTCAGGGTGCCAGACGCTGCCACACCCGCCCCTCTCTCGGCCATGCATTTTTTTTCTGTGATTCACTACCCATCCCTCAGGCCGCCTAAAGTCTATTATTCTTGTCCTCAGGAGTTCTTTAGTTCAAGGGAAGCCAGCAATTCCCTGCCAATGATTTCTCTCTATTATCACGAATGTGAGTGATTCAACTGAAGTTCATTGAGTGTCTACTTAAGCTCAAGAGGAAAGAGCAAAAACTCTGTACAAAGGCAAATAGTTGGTTCTATTCTGGAGGGAAGGCTGATTTCTGGGATAGAAAACACTCCCCAGAAGTGCTGGAATATAAAAATGACAACAAGAGAAGTTAGTCCAGCACTTCTTTATAAAGAGGGTTTGCACACGTTACCACATTTCACAAAACAACTCTGTAAGTAGGAAATGAGTGTTAACAAGCCCCACTGCATGAAAGGGAAAAAAAATTTCAGTGAAGGGATGTGAATTATCCAGAGTCACTCAACTGGAGAGATGATTGGCCTATGGTCCCAGAGGGGGAAGGTCACCTTCAAGATGCTGGCTAAGCCCCTCACTATCTTCTAAGTTACGCCCCCATGGCCATCCCAAGGACAGACCACTGTTAACTGCAGTGTTACTCCATGGTCTTGCTCTTTGGCCAGTGTTTGGTGAGCCAGGTTCTGCAAACCTGAACAAATCTCTGCAGGTGTGTATGGGAATGGTAAAATGATCAGAAAGAATTAAAGAAGAATGCTAAGGCTGGGCACGGTGGCTCAAGCCTGCAATCTCAGCACTTTAGGAGGCCGAGGCAGATCAGGATGTCAAGAGATCAAAACCATCCTGGCCAACATAGTGAAACCCCATCTCTACTAAAAATACAAAAATTAGCCGGGTGATAGTGGCGGGCGCCTGTGGTCCCAGCTACTCAGGTGGCTGAGGCAGGAGAATCACTTGAACCAAGGAGGTGGAGGTTGCAGCGAGCCAAGATTATGTCGCTGCACTCCAGTCTGGGTGACAGAGCGAGACTCTGTCTCAAAGAAAAAAGATAGCTATCATCAATTTCTAAATTTGCACCTTTAAACAAAATCTAAAGCAACTCATTCCTTACATTCTCCTCACAAACAAGGCAAAGACCTTGAAGTCCTTTAATTCACTCTGAATTCCACTCATTTCTCTAAACTCACAGCTACCATCTAATATTTTAGTTCCAATTCATTTTTATGCACAAAAGATTAGCAGTAATAAAATAATAATGATGATGATTATATAAAGTCAATTCTGATTCAGCATTTCCATCATGTATGACCAATGCGTTTACTCATTATTGCCTCTTGGTTGCTGCTTCTTTCTTCTGGCTTAATTTTCTTTCTTATCGACGTTTCTTCTTCCAGTGAAAGGATCTTTCAAGGGAAGATCTGTGGATAGAATTCTCTTAGTTTTTAGGTATCTGAAAATCTATTTTTTTTGAATCTGTTAAAGGTTATGTCAACTATGAATAGTATGGTGTTCCTCAAAACAATGACTCAAACCCATCCAAGTTTTATTTTCCTCATTGGATAACAAAATCAGAAAGGCCAAGCATGGCTCATGTGCTAAATGTGCAACATACACAGGCATCTGGTCCTGTTGTTCCCTTTTCAATGGCCTTTAGGTCACTTCATGCTCATAATTTGGTGGCTGCAGCTCTGGCCTTCTCTGAAGTTCCAGGTAGAACCAAAGGGAAATACAGAAATCAAAAATGATGTATCAGTTGCCTTGGACCCTTGCAAGCAAATTCTACTTGCACTTTACTAACGATTGTGTTCATTTCTGCATACATGTCAGTCAGCCACTGACACTTCAAAAATCATTTTTTCTGCAATTCTGTGTTCTCTACACCTGGGTTTTCTAATAGGGAAATTTGAGCTTCTTTATCTTTAAAATGATCTTTCATACATTCCATCTCTCGATCCTTCTGACAGATATACTTTACTTTTCTCTATCTCCCAATTTGCTAGTTGTCTAATTTTCTGTGCTACAACTACTATTTTACTCAGTTATTGAAATTAAAGTTAAATTTTTATTTTATGACTTTCATATCTAGGCTTCCTAACTGGTTATATTTCCAATATATCTTCCTTTGTTAGTTCTTGTTTTATGTATGATGTTCCTTTTTATCTTTGAATATATTAGATATTTTTATTGTAAGTAACTTTCAGACTCCTCCACTTTATGTGTTCCCATGGGTCTAAGTTTCCCATCTTTCAATCTGTAGACTATTATTTCTGGTGGTGCATGTGTGCAATTCTTAAGTTCAAGGTCATTCCCAAGAGCATTATCTTCCATGGACATTCTCTTCCCCCACGGCCTTGAGCCTGTAGTCATCCTTTTGAGAAATCTGGAACTTGCCTCTGCTTAGACTACACAGAATTCACTGGCATGAATGAATTTGGGGTAACCTCTCAAACTCTCAGACTGGTAATTTGTGAATACTCAGGCTATTTGAAACGTTAAAAGTATCAGTGTAGTCACAAGGACAAAGCAGTAGACTGCAAGCAGGTTTGTCTTGTTTGAATTCTGAACTTACTGCCATGCACCTTTTGGGTTGTTGTCTTTTTCACCATGGCTTTGGGTCGGCAGCAAACTTCCGGACGGGGGGTTAAGATTTTCTAGTTCCAGTTCACAGATGGTCAACATGCAAATGACCCGTGGCTTCATGCTTACTGCCCTGGTCCCCTGCTTTCTACTCCTGGGCTTATGGCCCTTGGACTCTAACTCCAGCTTTCGAATTCATCTCCCTTACTCCATGTTTTCTCTGTCCTCTTTATGCAGTGTCCAGTGCCAGCTTTCTAGAAGGCTACTCTTCTACCTGCAAGTAAAGGTGTGGTTTCCATGGCTCATCAAGTCTGGTCCAGATCCCCCCTTTGGGCCATATATATGCAGAACTCTGAGTTTTTTCTTCATGACTGGCCCCTGTACATTTTCTTGCTTTCTTTGAAGCACAGCTAAATATGTGTTAGATCATTTATACATCAACTAACATCTCCATGTGTTCGAGTAGGAAGGAAGGTATTAATATGTGCTTCCTAAGTCGTCTTGCCCTGATGTCAGAGCCTATAATCTATGGAAAAGAGAGTCTATATGAGAGGTTGAGAAGTGCTGTTTGCTCAGGGCTGGGTGCTCGGATTGGGAACATGTACCTTAGGGGCTTCAGTACTCTCCTGTGTGTTGTGCACTTGTCTGAAGATTTAGGGCAGACAGAGGGATGAATAGAGCCCATTTGCTAAGTGGGGTCGAGTCAGGAGGGAGCCTGCTGGCTTCTCAACAGCTTCCCAAACTATTTCTAGTCCCTTATGTGGCTACCACTTGCTGTCTTTGATTGCATAAGATAATTCACTGTCCTTCATGTGTATGCGTTTGTAGAAATTCATTGAAGTGGTTCTCTCTACATGCAACCAGAGGAGCTTTCGCCAAAATGTGGAATCCACGTTTAGACCCATCAAAAGCCCAACTCAGATCCTCCAATTTCCTCTGAGATTGGGTTGGCCTGTTTGATCAAAAGTAGAGGCTCGCGTAGGTCATTTCAAGTAACACGGTATTCAAATAAGAACATTTCAATAAGCCATGAAGTGTGATCCTCCACATGAATTTCTCTGTGTCATCACAGAATGCATGAAATCAGTTGGAAAAATTGCTTTGGAGATGGGCAGTGTCTCATTGTTTCTTAGTGGTTGAATAGGCCTGAGTCTGTTAGTTAACCTCTCAAACTCTCAGACTGGTAATTGGTGAATACTCAGGTTATCTGGAACATTAAAAGCATCAGTGTAGTCTACAAGGACAAAGCAGTAGACTATAAGCAGGTTTGTCCTTGTAATCTACAAGGACAAATCTGTCCTCTCATCTTCCCTCCGCTTACAATGAGCAGGTGCTTAGAGAATGAGGAAGTGCTGCTGCTGTAGAAGAAAGCCTTTTTGAGGAACGATCTGGCATCACTTTTCGGCAGGTGGCCAAGGGAGCATATGCCTACTTGGAGGAATGACTGTGTCCAGTCTTCAGCCACCCTTGGAAGTGCCCTTCATGGTTTGATTTTTGGAGTCTGAGGCTTGCATTGTCTGATGAGTGTCAGGAGCAGTAAGTTGACACTGCCTGTTTTCCTCCTCTGAGTTTAAATGCCTCATGAAGGAGGCAGGCAAGTTCATATGAGGAAGGAAATTAGGTTCACATGGACTGTGCCTGTCTTCATTTCCTCAGTTCGTTTCACGGCTTTGGTGTTCAGGCTACACAGGGGCAGTAATAGACATTGCTACAAGGTCAATATTTAAACAGGGCCAGAGGGAGATGGCACTTGCCCTGATTCTCGGGGGAAACACTTGGCATTTTTTGAATATTTTGCTTGTTTTTTTCCCCAATTATTCATATTTTAAAGGCCCCCCTTTTTGCCAAGAAGCACTGAGAATGCAGTTTGGAGCAGGCAGAAAAAAGTTGAGCTTCCACACTGCTTATCCTCTCAAATGACACAGGGATTGTCTCTTTTCAGGCAGTAAGAGATGGGGCACACTTCTTAGGAAGTGCCAGAGGGATGCCTCCATGTCCAAAATAGATGACATTTCTGTGTGTGATATCTCATGGTGAGGTGAGGAACTGACATCTTCTAAAGAAAAGGCTCCTTTAGAAATGCAGGCCAGGTTACGAGTCCCTTGGATTATAACTCCAGCTTTCTTATTCACCACGCTTACCTTACGTTCGCTCTGTCTACTCCATGCAGTGACCATCGCTAGCTTTCCAGAAGGCAACTCTGACCATGCCTCCCTATAAGCTGCCACTCAGCCCTCAGGACAAACTCAGGTTTGAAATCATGGAGTATGGGGCTCCACACAGCCAATGTGACTTCTTTGTTTTCATCTGTGCTTGTGGGAAAACATTAATACAAAGATGGTTTAGTTGGGTCACGTGTTGGTCTGTTTGCATTGCTATGAAGGAATGCCTGAGGCAGAATAATTTATAAACAAAAGAGGTTTATTTTGGCTTACATTTCTGCAGGCTGTACAGGAAGCGTGGTACCAGCATCTGCTTCTGGCGAGGCCTCAGAAGCTTCCACTCATGCCAGAAAGCAAAGAGGAGCCAGCATATCACATGGTGAGAAGATGCAAGCAAAAGAAAGGGGATGTGCCAGGCTCTTTAAACAACCAGCTCTTGTGTGAGCTACCAGAGTGAGAACTCCATCATCACCATGGGAATGGCACCAAGCCATTCATAATGGATCCACCCCTGTGACCCAAACACCTCCTGCTACAGCTAACCTCTAACACTGGAGATCACATTTTAACATGACTTTCAGAAGGGAAACATATTCAAACTATGTCAGATCATGAACCCAAAAAATACCTGTAAGAGAATGAGGAAGTGAGTTAGAGAACAAGCTATTTACTACCGAGGCACCGAGAGCTTAGCCCATCTAAGATCCCACACAGGTGGCGAGGGAGCTGGGGCATGGATTCACCAATGGCTGTAGGTGTGGGTGAAGGGGCAGCCCCAGGCCCTTCTGGTCTGCTGACCACATGGTCCAAGCGGGTTCTGGTGGCCAGAGGAAGTCCTTAGCAAGGAAAGGAAGGTACTGACAATCAGAGCAAGGCTTATGAGCACGAACACGCTGATGATGGGAAAGAAGTCAGGGCCCACCCATCTCTTTCTCACCTGCAGAAAATGTATAATATTAACATATACATAATGCAAGGTGAACGAAACCATTGTGCTCTTTACCATGGTCCTTTTTCCCAGTTCCATCCCTAAGATGCTAACATATTCCAGGTTGGCCTGTATACCTGATCTCTATTTACTCATTAAGTAAAATCACTGAATTACTTTTACTAACTGATTATTATATATACTGTGGAGATATCTGTGGATTCCTTCTTTAATATGACATAAGGTTTTTGTTCTTAGAAACTTGTAATTTTATAGTAAGTAGTTGAGCCAGTAACACGCAGACCAGAAGCCAGGCAATTACGTTGCATCGCATCAAGTCCAATAATTGGGGTAGAACAGGGTAATATGAAAACTTCTTTTTTTAATGCCCTCATCTTGGATGATGAAAAATTCCAAGAGGAATGACAAGGCTCATCTAGGAGAGTCAGTGAAGACTTCACAGCGGAAGTGATGGACTCACTGGACATGTGGAAGTGAAGTGGGATTGGATATGAGAGGCCATGACTGGTGTCCTCAATGTCACTTGGCAGATGACCCACCAAGGTCTTGGATCAAAATGATTAAAAAGAACAAACACACACACACACACACACACACACACACACACACACTCTGGAAAAAATATTTACAAATTGGAAAGTATTTTCTGTAATATCTATGTATATATTCAAAATAAAATGTGATTAAAACACACAAACACACATGCACACACACAAGCTTCCCTAAGACAGGTGACTTTGGCAGATGGTACTTTTGTCTGTGCCTCCCTGTCAGGGTCTTGAGCATCCATTAGCTTTCCTTTAGAACACTGCCTTGTCTCTCCCAGAGATAGTCGTCTCATTCAGGACATTCTTCTTTGGTGGAGACGTCTCTGGAAGAACATGACTGCTTGATTTAGCTGCAGTCAGACAATGCCTCCCTGGGAAGATATTCTCCATTATGTGGTCAAAGGTGGGCTCTCAGAAAAACTGTGGAGAATTTTCCTTGTCTTTTTTCTTTTTTTTAATGTACTAGAGTTCTATCATTCTTTCCCCTCTATGCTTTTGGTTCAAACGCTTGCAACAAGAAATATGCACATCCTGAGACTATACAATAATATAACTGTTACTGATTTTTAATGAACACTTCAGTACCTGACCATCTAAATATGTACTACCCTTCAACACAGCCACTTTGGGATGCTACAGATTTGCTTGAAATATACTGCTTCCTTGGGATTTTGCTTGTGTTTTAATGGCAGAGTGGCATGGCTGAGAAATTCTGAATCAAAGATTTGGGACTTGGGGTTTCTCACTTGTGAGGTTGAGATCCATCAGTGAAACCATTGCCTCTGGGAGCCCCAGTCTCTATCTCTGATAAAAGGATGGATTTTGTCTGTACCCCAGAGATGGAGCCAGAATTAAAGAAGTAACAAAGTCCCAATTATTGGCATTCAGTAAATGCCTAAATATTGTTGAATGCAAAGTCAAATGCTGTGAGGGGATAATTTAGCAATTTCAAAATGTTAAATTATTTTTGTGCTAGAACTATTATTTAAAGCAAAACTGTATAGCAAGCATAGTCATATAATGCTGACTCAATAAAACAGCTCTGGTTACAGAGGGACGGGTGATCAATGCAGTCTCCTTGGAACATTCAGGTCCCTGAGACAAACTATCACCTTGTTCAGGAAACTGCTGGCTCAAAAAAAAAAATTTGCATTCTCTAGGTTCCATCTCCCCATAAGAGACTAAGATTTGGGGGGGCACAAAGGGCTTCGGTCCCTGCTACTAAAAAGTGTGAATACCACACCATCTGATCATCCATGAGGAATGATCCCACAAGCTGATTGTGGTGTTGCATGCTCAGTGCCCATGGTTTTGCAATTTCTAAACCAATTTTGCAGATGCAAAGGCTCCATGAACAAAGAACAGCAAAGTTTGCTGATTATGTGTGTGTGCATTTCATTATAACTTCCTTTTCTTCTAACATAACCCAGTGGAGCTGGTCCCTTTCTATAAAGATCTCCCAGCTCCCTTCCCCCAAAGACTTAACCTCTCCTATTCAGTGTCTTCTTTTGGCAAGCCTGTTTGCTCCAATAGACACTGGGCTTCTTGAGAACATAAACCATTGTTGAGCTCATTCAGTGTCTGAAATGACACATGGTGTGGACAAGACATTGAAATGAAATAACATTGAACTTCTGGGTCTGCAGCCAAGCTTTTTCGGCATTTTTTTATTCTTCCCAAGGAGAATAAAGTCATCATCTCATGAAATCCATCTCCACTTCATTTATGTGATGGAGTCTATTGTTCTACCAACTCTCTCTGCCTTTGAACTATTGTGCCTGGCCAAGTGACTGGTAGAATGAGACACCCTGGCCCTCTGGGCCTGGGGAAGGCCGCTGTGATCTCTGTGACATAGCTTGAAGCTTTGTAGTTGTTCCTTAAGCTTTCACTGATGACAAGCCATGCTCTGCAGTGGAAACATAGCTGTCAGAGGCCGAAGCCCTCAGCTGTACGGTGAACCCACTGTTTTTATATGGACAGCCATATGAAAACTCTGGCCTCAACGGAGTCGTTGTTAGAAAAAAGAATGAGGCTAGATCAGTTGTGTCGAAATTTTTTCAGGGGGTGGAAAAGTAAACTGGAAGACTGGTTCAATAGAAGGCAATCCTAGAAGCCTAACCTGAGAGCCACATAAGAGCAGGAGTCCTCCTTGAAGTGGGGGTTGTGCATGTGAGGTATGTCTGAGGTGGGGTTTGCTCTTGGTCCAGCCCCCTCATCTTGTAGCACTAGTAGTATGTGCTTTTAAGCTGCTCAAGGGCTTCCAAGAAACCCCAATAGGATAGTTTGGGAGAACCAACACAAAACAGTGGATTAAATTACTTCTAAGGCTCCTTCCGACTCTAATATTTCACAAGCCTTGGATTAAGTCAGATGCTGGTTAGTGTTCTTATAAGAGTTAGTTTTCCTGGAGAATTTCCTGGACACCCAAATGGTGCCAGTTTGAAGCAAACATTACCCATGGGAGACAGAATGTGTTGACCATGGTGCCTGAGGAGCACTTCAAGGACAATTTGAAAGCCAGCTCCTTTAGGGTGTGGCACCACCAGCATGGGGACTGCTGACTCCCCAGCACCAAGCACAGGTGCCAGCACGTGATGAGTACTCATAAATAAACACTAAATACAGTTAAAAAGAATGCATTTGTGACCTGAGCCTTAACCTTGGCTTTGCCTTGAGCCGTCGTTTTCTTATCTGTAAAATAGCGATGCTAATACCTACTCATCTACCGTAGCAACACCTAATTCAGTAGCCTGACAATAAACAGTTGTTGTCTTCCTGATTAACAGGACTAGGCATTCTGACCCACCAACTGGGTCCAATGTAATGAGCCTCAAGGTTATGAGAAGGTAGGAACCGCCCAAGGCCCAGTCAATGCTGAGTAGGCTGAGAAAGACTGAGCAGGGAAGAGAGTAGGGGCTTTTGGAAAGGGAGGGAGGTGTCTGGTGATGGAGACATGTAGCTTTGACAGGGTTGCCATTATGTCAAGCACCCAAAGTATGGCTTGGAATGCTCCACAGTCATTTTCTCATGAACCCTTGCAAAGACCCCAAAGAGTTGATTAACTTGACCTGCCAGTATGGAAGCAGTCCCCAGAGGAGTGGGGCATGTCTTTGGACGCATCCTTTGGTTTGGAACATTTGTCTTGGTGACAGTGCCACCTTTGCTGGTGGATTTTTCCCTGCCTTCCTGGGTCACTGTGGAGCAAGAGACATTGATCGTGTTTCTCTTAACTGAAACGTGGTACTGAGATGGACTCATAGTTTCATGGCGGTCTCATCATCCCCTGCTGTGACCCCTCTCTGCCATCTCTGTTCTCGCTGGCATGTGAACCACTTGTTCCTGCCAGAGGAGTCAGTTGTGATGAGAACATTAATTTCCTTGCATAGACCTGTGTCCATGTCACTTGTAAAGAATAATGCTATACCTAACACATGCTTGCACAGGAGCAGGTGACAGTGCTCCCTTCCAGCACATACCAACAAGTGACTATGTGAGATGACACCTGGAAACCACATCACACATGCCTATGCCATGGGACGATCACTCTACATAATGACTGTTGATCTCATTCTCATCTTCATCCCTTAGGTTTAAATAGCCCTCTGTAGCCCAAAGAACACCCTTTAATTCTCTAATTCACATCCTTTCATTCACTTCATTCATTTAATCCACAAAAATTGCTGCAAGGAAGAGACAAGGAGTCTCCGTGTTGAAGAAAGGAAACTGAGACTTTGAGAATGGATGGGATGGAATGTACCCCGGGCAGAAAAGCTGGCAAAAAAAGTGAAAGCAGCATTTGGCCCCCGGTAACCAACGGCTGATCCCATGCTGCCTGTGAGTCCTTCTGTCCAGAATTCCTGCTTCTTTTCACTGGATTGTAATCTCGAGGGACATGTCCCTTCACACGAAAAGTCACCTTCAGCTTCATGAGTGAGGTTTGAGGCACTAGACAGAGGAGAAAATATATATAGTCATTCATTTACATATAACATGCAAAAACAGACAAGCTACACATTTTAAGACATGTAAGACAACATTCTCCTATAGGACTAAAAAAATACCCCTTAATTTAGGAGGTACCAATGTAAAGGCTAACGTTTATTTTGCTTCATTCACAAAGCAGGGTTACAGTAATCAGGGGTGGTTTATATTGATAATTTTTAGCATTAATATAAGTAAATTAATAAGTATGTGTGTGTGTATGTGTGTGTGTTGGAGAAAGCAGTTTTCACTGGGGTCAGCCAACACAGAATCTGAGGAACACTGATGAATACTGTTGAGTTGTTTCCTATTTCAAGTATTAAGCATCAATAGAGTTTCTTAGATTCAAATGTTAGTTGTAATACCATTTTATTGAGCATCTATTATGCCCACAGCATATTTTATACAATATTTCCCATAGACTAAGCATTTAGGAAGAGGTAAAGTGCAAGGTATTGCATTCTGTCTGAATTTTATTTATATTTCTATTAAAGTATTTATTTTTACATAATTCTTTTTCTTTCATAATTTGGTTTGAGGCTTCAGGGAAACGGAAGTACTGACTACTGTTTTATAAATACAATGTCATAAATGCCTTCTTGCCTGACGACACAGAGCATAAAACGTAACCACACCCTTGGATGACCCTGGCCATGAGGGTTGCATAGACAGCATGCACATATGGAAGTACCTGGCTTAGATCAAGCCGAAGGACTTCCCAGCTATGTGGTCCTGTGGATGTTCCCTGACCTCTGACAGTAGCAGTGTCCTCACTGAATAGCTTCCTGCTATGATGCAATATACGCACTCTTGAAAACGCTTGCATTCTGCAAAATCACACACCAAAAATAACAAGGCTTATGGCAGAAATAGCACAAAGACCTAACAACTCAAAAGGTAGGCAACATTACCACAACCTCCTAAAAATATAAACAAAAATGATAGTGCTATTTAAAGAAATGTGGTAAATGTTAATCAATAAAAACATCCTACAATAACTGTAGTTAATTACCTGTAACACAGAGAGAAAGTTCCTCATGAAAGCTGTAAGGATAGATTATGGCTGCTGAATTGAGATAAGGATACAAATGTTTCAAGACTGGGGAGAACCAGGACATAAGCACTTCCATGAAAGTGCATGTGGGGAAACTGAGTCAAGACAAAGACCAGGGTGAGAACAGGCATCCATACGGAACTGTTCTCTTCCCCAGCGTGCTGTGACCCACTGGGCTAGTGCACTTTGTTTAGCTGCTGTTACTCATTATGTAAAATCTAATATACAGAGAAAATTAAATCTCACATGAACGAACTCTCTCTTGTGCATTACACACACAGCTTTCCTATTTACCCATTCCTGCTTAAGGAATATGCTTCATAGATAAACAAATCATCATAGAGCTCAATGAGGTTGTTTTGGTGCTTAGAGGTAGGGAATATAAATAGTTTAATTGTGTCAAACCCTTAGGAGAGCATTCCTAAATTCTGGCTCTCATTCATGCTATACCATTATTCCTTTTAGGAGGATAAGTAGTAGTTGTAGTTTTGCGATAATGAGTTGTCTGACTTCTGCTTCAGTCATTTTCCAGACACACCGCTCTTTATTTTTTTTAAGACTATTAATCTGCACAGAAGGGGCAGAAGAAGTAACATCCTGAAACCTTGGGGAAGCTTGTGTAAACTGATATTCTTGTAGAGGGTCGTCCTGAGAGAATGAATCAGGAAAGGAGGCTGCAAAGAAATACAAACACAAACTTTCAAATGTAAATCTCGTTCAAATAGCATCTTTTGGAAAAGTAAATTTATGTCCTGTTGATTGATTCTGTGGTATTTGGTAAGATTGTAAATGGAACCTGTGTTAGACATGACCAGGGGCTGAATGAAACGTAAATAAAATATTAAGCTAATTAAAGAATGTCTATTCTATCTTGATGAACCTCATGAGTTCTGATACATAAGTGCAAAGAACCCCACAGAAATAGTCATCCTGAGCACAAAGAGTAGATGCAAGTCTGAGATTATGGTTGTCTTGGTCACCCATGCTACATGGACTATTTAAATAGAAAGGCCAAGTCCTTCAAAAGCATCAAAGAGAGAGACAGAGGGATTTAAAATTCTATCACATGAGAATCAATTAAAGATCTGGTCTCATTTAGCCTCAAGAAGATAAACTCACACTCAGAGGCACTTATGGTTGATGTTATCACTTGTTTTATAAGTCTCTGAAGGTTAAATAGGAGCCATAGAAGAGAGATGCAGAAAATCAGTGTAGTTTAGACTAATGAAGAACTTTCTAACAGTGTAATCTGCTCAATTCTTGAAGGCTGTGTTTCCAGAAGTGAGTGTGTAAGCAGAGAGGGAGAGTCTCCAGGGATTATAGGAATTTAATCAACTTAAACCACCATCCTATTTTACAGCCTTCTGTCCTGCAGCCTGTTTTTCCCCAAACCCTGTGGGGAATGTGGTCACCTTGTTGGTTGGAATCAGCTCCTGACAGACTCTGGCAACTTATAGATGAATCCGAATGAGCTTTCCTCCTGACCATACTGAAGTTCTACCTTGTGAAGAGCTATGGCTTCTGATATGGTTTGGCTGTGTCCCCACCCAAATCTCATGTTGAATTGTAGTTCCCATAATCCCTATGTGTTGTGGGAGGGACCAGGGGGAGATAACTGAATCACAGGGGCAGTTTCCCCCATCCTTTTCTCGTAATAGTGAGTTAGTTCTTATGAAATCTGATGGTTTTATAAGGGTCTTCCTTCTTCATTGGGCAATCATTCTCCTTCCTGCCGCCACGTGAAGAAGGATGTGTTTGCTTCTTCTTCCACCATGATTATAAGTTTCCTGAGGCCTCCTCAACCATGTGGAACTGTCAGTTTTCCTTTATAAATTACTCAGACTTGGATATGTCTTTATTAGCATAAGAATTGACGAATACAGCTTCATTACCATAACACGTAACCCATATGCTGACATGATGACTCACTGCCTCTGCCCAGCTAGGATCCCTGCTCTACATGTGATGATGAATCTCCCCTCCCCATCACCCCATGAGATCCTCCTGTCACTTTCTCTAGGTGAGACACTGCTTTGGACAATATTCTCAGTGTCTTGCTACTTTGGGCCAAGTAATAAAACTCCATCAAAACCTGCCTTCTCATGGAGAGTCTTTGTTACTTGCCTGGCAAACCAATCCCGGTTTTTTGGGTGACAAGTGTGCTGTCTCTGCTGTGCCTGACCACTTTGTGAGCAGGTTACCATGCTTGGTCCTACTTCCCACTGCTATAGTAGGTAGATTGGCAGGTAAGAGTAGGATAAGAAAGAGCCCCAAAGAATGTCAGGCAATTGCCAGATGGCTGTCATGTGATTGTCAGGTGGGCTCCTCAGGCATTATAAGATAAGTGGTCACAACTGGGGAAAATTTCGTGACAAACAGGAAACATCTTGAGCTTGTGGGCAACAACTTACCAATAAGATTCTAGGAACTGGATCTTATTGGGAACCTTCATAACAAGGGTACCTTTATAACAAGGGACCACAGTCGGGGGTGTTTACACAACAGAAATTTATTTTCTTATAGTTCCAAAGGCTAGAAGTTCAAGATCCAGGTGTCAGTAAGGTTGATTTTTTCTGAGGTCTTCTCCTTGGTTAGTTTTTTCTCTGTGTCTTCACATAGTTTTCAAGTCTTTATGTCTTCACGTGTCTTCCAGTCAGACTGCACAAGGGCCCACTTTGAGAACTTCATTCTAACTTGATTACATCTTTAAAGGCCCTATCTACAAATACGGGCACACTCTAAGGTAATCTTCATTCAACCATATGAACTGGGAGATGGGGGCAAAATTCAGCTCATAACCGGTGTCATTACTCCTGTTCTACTAATGAGGAAACTGAGGCAGGGTATTTTGCCTCAAGTCACACAGTGAGCCGGGATTGGAATCTGGATCTGTCTAAGACCAAAACCCACACCCCACCCTCCAAGCTGTGCTGCCCATCCTGATAAGGCAAAGTCAGGGCAGCCGTTCCAACTTGAATCTTTAAAGGGGAAGCTGAGACAGACCTCAGAGGAGGGCCCAGGGACAGGAGATAAAGGAAATTGCATGCCGAGAGCTGGAAGGGGTGTGGGAGAGCTGCAGGATAGGCATTACGCAGGCAGAGACAGAAATATGGCTGTGGATTCCTTGTACCTTTCCAGACCAGCTGGTGCATGGTGCTCGGCTGTTAGATTTCCTTAAACATCCTAGGTGGAGATAGACCGAAATGAAAGCTGCTCTTCTTGTATTCCTGTGAGAGAAAGCTACTTCCTAGCTGGAAAGACAAGGGATACTGTGGAGGGAGAGTGAGAAGAAGCCCAGTTCCTTCTCCAAATCACAGACCCAACGCTAACACAACAATGGGAGGTCGGCCCATTGCTAATCGTTCTGAGAGGAGAAACAGTGAGCATCGCATGAGTGTACAGGCACACAAGAGACGTAATAAATGTGGTCTAAAATATCACCAGCTCCCATACAGGGCTGATTTGCAATTGTAAATCCATTAGTAGCATGCATGAATACTAAGAACGTCAGAGCACCAGGCTGTGAATTTGCCAAGGAAGCTGACGTGCTTTTCTGCAAGAGAAGAAGCATATACCCTGTGGAAAGTTATTATTTTTTTCCTATGCAATTAGGTCTGTCTCTCCATTTAAATCATTTTTAATAATCTCCTGATCAGTGATGTATTTTTAAGTGTGAATAATACAACTCTACATTTACAGTAAACATAAATCATTAAATAAAAAGTGTTTTATAAACTTGAACTTACCTTCCCTTAAATAATGACTACAAATAAATGATTTCATGCAGGCAAGACAATCCAATTGAGCTACTATCTTTGGAGCAGTAGAGCTACATTGTTTAGCCCTGCAGAGCATGGATCCCCACCCTGCATCCATTAGGCCAAGTCCTGCCCATTGTTTTTGCGTTACAACAGTAGAACTGAGTAGTTGCGACAGCTATAGTACATCTGGAAAAGCCTTGTATTTCTAGCTAGTCCTGTCCAGAGAAAGTTTGCCCATTCCTGCCCTAGACCTTGTATCAGCAGGGTCCCTTCTCCATCCCAGGAAACTCTCCCAGTGGAATCATAAGAGGATGTGTCCAAAGCTGTCTTGAATCTGGTTCTGGTTGGCGCAGAACAACCAGTAACTATTAATTCTGTGACACCATGGTTTGTTCCTTATGATATATTGGACTTCAACTATCAACAGCAGTTCCTAACTCAGAAGAGTGAGGGGAACCACTACAAAAAGAAGAAACTGATGTATAAGGAGCACATATCCATGCTGTTGGATGTTGGTACTGGTTCTGGGCCCACTTTGCACTCAGATCCAATCTTCACTCTGGCCTCACTGAGCTCTCTCACTGGGAGGGTTGACTTTTGCTGGTTCTTCTCCAGGTTTTACTCTGGTCAGCTGCTTTCCACTGGAATGTGGCCATTGATGGCCCTGGGTACAAGACCTGGCAGCAGGTGGAAGGGAGAAGCTAGGCTACTTCTCTTTCTCTCAGTCTCTTTGTCATGGGTATATCTCTAGCAGCAGCTTCATTTACTCTCAAGCAGGTTAAGCATTCATCAAAGACTTTTTATCTAGGAAATGAAAGAGCTGAGGCTCCAACTTTTCCATAGCTGTTTCCAAAGTCTCTGTTCTTTGCCACACCTGGTTATCTTTCAGAGAGTGAATGACCTCAGAATGCCACTCCAACTCCCCACCCAGAGGTACCTAGCAAAGGTGAGGTGAAAAGAGCCCTTTAGTTAAATTACCATGGAGGGAGGATAGAAAGCAATCTAGAGCAGCATGCAGCTAGGGGCAAGGAGGGAGGTCAAAGTTCTCGAGAGGAACTTCTGGAACAAAACTAGTACTGTCAATTGCACCCAAGCACATGTATTGTTATACGCACTGTGCTTCCTTTAGCTTCCTTTCCGAGATGACCTTGAAAGTGGTGGTTATCAATGGGGAGGGTGATGTGCCCCTAGAAAGCATGGTTATCAATGTGGGGGGTGATGTCCCCAGGGGTGAGGAAGCAGTTTTGCCACCAATCCTGGCGATATTTTGCAATGTCTAGAGACATTTTTGGTTGTCTCATTGGGTGGGTGCTGCTACTAGCACCTAATGGGTTGAGGCTAGGGATACTGCTAAACATCCTGTAATGCCCAGGATAGGCCCTGCAGTAAAGGGGCCCACACATTTGGGTCCCAAATGTCAATAGTGCTGAGGTCAAGCGACTATTGGATTCAGTGTATTCACCTGACAACATATAGTAATTGTGGCCTGGCAAGATTAATGCAATGATGGTTCCTGGAATATCCTAGGAAAATAGGTTCCTGGTGGCAGATATTCTTTCTCCATAGTTTACATTGTCTGCCAGATCCCCCTCCTTCTCACACATATGTAAATTATTTGAATCCCCTCTTTTTCAGTAACTTCAAGTGGCTAACCACATTTCACTGTGAATTTCAATACCAGTTTACCTAGGAAAATGTATTCCAGATACATCAAAAGAAACTGAATAAAAAATATCATGTGTATCCTTTTTCTTATTTTTAAAGTCAGATTGTAATGTAATAGCAATAGATATAATACTTTAGGCTTTTCTTTTTGGTCAAATCATGTTTGATTTGGTTAATCTCAGTTGAACAGGAATTTAACACCAGGTCTTTTAAGTGAAATCATTTCTGTGTTAATGAGATCCAGACTGATTCAACTAAAAAAATGATTAGAAAACCAAAATGTCCCCTTGCTGTTATTCAAATGAATGGAAGGAAAGAGGTGGTATTTTTGAAGCTCACACACACACTCTCTCTCTCCCCACCTTTTTTTCCCTGGCCTAATTGACTTGGATCTGGTTCATCTTGAGTAGGTTATGTTTTCTTATTGTAACAGCCTTTCCCCAGCAAAATCATTCCCCTCACTAATGAGCTCCATCCTCCTATGATAGGGAGAGAGTTTTAAAAACACCCACTGTTCTCTCTCATTCATTTGAATAGCACCAAAGGGGCACCTTTTCCCATCATTTCTATCAGAGAGATGGGGTTGGATCTCATTAATAAAGACATGATTTTACTCCAAAGAGCCCACAGCATTGAGCCCTAACCTAGATTAGAACTTTGTTAAACACTGATCCCCAGCCATTGAAAGTTCCTCCTGAGCTATACCCGCACCCAGAGTCACCACCCAGAGTCACCAGAGCCGAGGTTTCACCAATAGAGGGAATGGGCAGCCAGGGGCAGCCTGTGCCCCTCAGTTCTCAAATGATCCTATGAGGCCTTTTGCCTGACAGGTCTTTCACCTTTAAACAACCCTGTATTTCACAGTGGTCTTCTCAGACCTGACCCTTGAAACCCAAGGGCCTTCCACAAGCCTTGCAGCTCAGACTGAGCTGTTGGGAAAGGACTCCAGCAGGAGGGTTTCCCAGCTCTGCCCTCACTCCCACTCTTTGCTCCCTATCACCATGTCTTGCAGTAGTTCTTCTGGGTCTCAATTTCTATTCCTTCATATTCCAGTTCACTACAAAACTCCCATCTCTAACCTGCTAACTGCCACAGATCCTCTGCCCCTGGGGTAATGAGCTGCAGGTTAGATGCACGGCTCAAGACACTCATGGCCTGAGAGAGCCCCTGGCTTTGGATGAGCCCTCCCTCAGCCATCCTCATCTCTCAGGTACCCTGAGAGCCTGGGAGAAAGCAGGGCCTGGTGGTTAGCATGTGGGCTCTGCAGTGTCCCACTTTGAGTCCAACCACTGCCATTCATGACCTTAGATACATGCCTTATGTTGGAAAAGACGTGTGTTTCTTGTGTTTCTGCACATCTGATGAATAAGGCCCTGATTGCTCTTTGTTCTGGTCTATCTGTCTAAGGCTGTTTATAGAGATGATGTTTCCCGCTAGAGGAAAGCGCTAACAGCCTTACTGCTCATTATAAAACATTCGGGTTTCCTAAGCTCAAAGATCCTCTTTTGTAATACAGGTAACTGCATGTGCAGGTGTCACTAGGCTCTCTTTGTGTTATCCTGTGAGAATTGGGGTCATAGGGAAGTTGCGAGAAATACTGATGCTCTGGCTGCTTCTGCAATTGTGACTAAAAAACTGTTCTGTATCTCTGACCCAGGAAGCTTGTGTCCTCTGCCGGCATCCATGAAACTGAGACAGGCTCACTTGCTAGCTGTTTCAAAATAACCTTGCTTATTTTGAGCCTCAATTTCCTATGTATAAAGTGGGAGAATAATAATAATACTGCTATAAACTAAACCTTTATTTTTCCCTAAAATTTATATGTTGAAATCCTAACCCCTAATGTAATGGCATTAGTAGGTGGAGGTCTTTGCAAGATGATTAGATCAAAAGGGCAGAACCTTGAAAATGGGATTAGTGCCTTTGTAAAAGAGACCCTAGAGAGCTCCTTTGCTTCTTCTGCCATGAGAGAAGACATGGAGAAGGTGCCATCTGTGAAAAGGAAACAAACATTCACTAGACACTGAATCTGCCAGCACCTTGATTTTGGACACCCCTGTCTCTAGAACTGTGAGAAATTGATGTATATTGCTTATAAGCCACTTGGTTTATGGTATTCTGTTACAGAAGCCTAAACTGACAAAAACAAGTACCTCTCTTAGAAAGTGGTTGTAAAGATTTAAAATGATAATCAATGTTAATGATGGTAAACATTGGCAAAGAGTAAGCATTTAATTAATATTATCTAATTTCCATTATGTCACCTTCATTGTCACCTTATTATAGCAAGCAGAGGGGGCTGATCACAGGATTTGAGAGATAACTGCGGTCAGAGAGAACCCTGATCTCGGCAAAATAACTTAGTTCTGTTGTCAGTTACAATGGTCATACAGATAGGAAACGTTTCTCATTGGACCACCAACTGCAAGCGGGTCGGTGATCATTTTCTCCTCCTTTGAGTTTCCATCAGAAACTGCAGTAGACTGTGTCTTATTTTAGCATAGTCCCTAGCAATGTAGAGGTACTTATTCAATAAACCCTTATTGAACAAGATGGAACATATAAATATGAATTTAGTTCCCACGACCAGGAGGAAATACCACATTGGAACCACGTGCCCATTCCCTTGCATTTACAATCATATTTATCCTCTCTTAAAATCTCCCCCTAGCTCCTTATTGCTCCCAAGATAAAAATCTAAACACCTCTCTCTTTAGTGCACTCTCCCACCTCCACACACTCATACTTTGTCTAGAGAGACTAAATGTCTGTCAGTTATTCTGATGGGCCTCCAGATAGCCATACATGCTGTGTACTCTGCTTATAGTTCTCCACCCTCCTTTGCCCTCAGTCTTCATCTGTTTTGTGCTGCTATAAGGATACACCCTAGACTAGGTAATTTATAAAGAGCAGAAATGTATTTCAAACACTTCTGTAGGCTGGAAAGTCCAATATCAAGTCTCTTGCAGATTTGGTGTCTGGTGAAGGCTGCCGTTATGGTTTGGCTCTGTGTCCCCAACCAAATCTAATCTTGAATTCTAATCCCTACGTGCCAAGGGAGGTACCTATAATCCTCACATGTCAAGGGAGGGAAGTGATTGGATTATAGAAGCAGTTTCCCCCATGCTGTTCTCGTGATAGTAAGTTCTCATGAGATCTGATGGTTTTTATAAATGAGTTTTTTCTGCACTTCTTAGCCTTTTGCTATGATGGTAAGGTTCCTGAGGCCTCTCCAGCCATGTGGAACTGTGGGTCAATTAAATCTCTTTTCTTTATAAATTACCCAGTCTCAGGTATCTCAGGAATTTCTTTATAGCAATGTGAGAATGGATGAATATCGCTGCTCTCCACTTTCAATATGGCACCCTTTGGAAGGAGGAAAATGCTACATCATCCTGTTACAGAAAGTGGAAGCAAGCCAGCAGAAGCCTCCACGAGGCCTTTTTCATACAGGCATTAATCTCATTAATTAGGGGAGAAGCCCTTATGACCTAACCAACACTTAAAGGTCCTACCTTTACCCCATTATATTGGCCATTAAGTTTCAGCATCTGGATTTTGGAACCAATTTACATTACAATCCCCCACTCCCAAGCCCTGATCTGTTAACTCCTATTCATCTCTACAATGTCAGGCTAATATAACTTTCTTGGAAAGTTCTTTCTTCCCAGGTCCCATGGGCCCCAGAATAGCACAGTATCCTTGCCATGCAATCTTCCATCTGGCATCATTTCCTCCATCTCAAGTTCCATCACATAATTTTGGGGAGTATTTATTACCAAACATGAGTTAGAAAGGTCAAAATCAAAAGATTAGGCAAAAGTATACCAGAGGAACATAAGATAAAGCAGATTGTGCTTCAGTGGATTTAAAGCATGTCTGCAAAGCATTTGATACTTTTTCCATCAAGATATGAAAGCCAATAGCTGACTCCTCTAATCCAGGCTACTCTTCGTAATTTACTTCCTGTGAAAAATTTAGAAAAAAGGGATTCTGAGAAACTACTGAAAGTAATTCATGAAGGGAAATAAAGTTCCTGCTTAACTGTTTCTTGGGACTCCTCATCTTGGAACCCAGACGTCATGCATTGAGGAAGCCCAAGCCACATGTAGAGGCTACGTGCAGGTGTTCTCACTGAGATCTCCAGGTGAGGTCCAACCAACTGTTATCATCCACTGTCAGTCATGAGTGAGGAAGCTTTTGAGATGACTCCATCCCCACTTCTGGAATCTGTGAAGTCTAAGATCAAGTCACTTGAAGATTCGGTGTCTGTTGAAGGCTGCTCACCACTTTTAATATGGCACCTTCTGGAAGGGGAGAAACACTAGCAGCCTCAACCACTATCTTCCTTCAATTGGAAGAGATACCCTAAATGGGAACCACCCAGCAGATCCCTGTCAAACCCAGACCCATGAGAGACTCATCATCATCATCATCACAAATGATTTCTATGTTAAAATTCTAAAGCTTGGGTAGTTTTTACACAGTTATAAATAACCAGAATACTTAGGATGTTTTTGCATTTTATGATGCAAGACATTACAATTCATAATAAAAATATAACCATTCTCAATATCTGTGCAAAAATGGCATGACAACAACATTCATAAAGCAGGAGTTTCTGGACTACAGTCAAACGTACATAAAATCTGAATAAAGTAGATAATTTCTTAGGAAAATATAATATACTAAACCTGCCACAGGAGAGAAAATGTAAAGGACTTAATGTCCATAGAAGAAACAGAGAAAGTTGTGAAAGCTCCAAAGAAAAGCAGCCGACCTAAATAAACTGTTAGACAAAGAACATTTCTTAATTAATATTTTATTTTGTCAAGCAAATATATGCAAACGTTTATATGTCCAAAAAGATTAATTTCTCCACCAGTTTCTTCTGAAATTTATCTTCGCATTGTTAACATGTTTATATTGCTACGTCTTGATTTATCACTTTCGACATTATCTATTGGTAACAGATTTTATTCTCTGTGGAATTTTGGATATATTTTTTATTTTATAACAATTCTGGATTTACAGAAAAAAATGCAAAGGTGGTCAGAAATTCTTCCATGTCCCACATTCAGTTTTCCCTATTATTAATACTCTGCATTAGTATAATAAACCAGGATTGCTATATGATTATTAACCAAAGGCCATGATTCATTAAGATTTTCTTACTTTTTACCTACTGTCCTTTTTCTACTCAAGAATTCCATTCAGGACACCATATTACATTTAGTTTTCATTTTTCTTAGACTCCTCTTGGCTATGCAAGTTTCTAAGACTTTCCTTTGTTTTTTGTTTGTTTGCTTGTTTTGGTTTTTTGATTGAGTTTCACTCCGTCACTCAGACTGGAGGGCAGTGGCACTATCTTGGCTCACTGCAACTTCTGATTCTCCTTCCTCAGCCTCCCAAATAGCTGGGATTACAGGCCTATGCCACCACACCCAGATCATTTTTGTATTTTTAGTAGCAACAGGGTTTCAACATGTTGGCCAAACTGGTCTTGAACTACTGACCTTAGATGATCCCATCCGCCTTGACCTCCCAAAGTGCTGGGATTACTGGTGTGAACCACTGTGCCCAGCTGACTTTCCTTGTCTCTGATGACTTTAACTGTTTTGAAGAGTACTGGTCAGGTATTTTGTAGATTGTCCCTTAATTGGGATTGGTCTAATGTTTTCCTGTGGAAAGATTGAAGTTACGAGATTTGAGGAGGAAGACCAGGAAAGTAAAATGCCATTTTTATCTCATCATATTAGGGGTACATAGTTTCACAGGTTTTCCCATTCTGAAGTTACTTTTTTCCCTATTTTTTTATTTTTTGAGATGGAGTTTCACTCTTGTTGCCTAGGCTAGAGTGCAGTGGCATAATCTTGGCTCACCACAAGCTCTACCTCCCAGTTTCAAGCAATTCTCCTGCCTCAGCCTCCTGAGTAGCTGGGATTACAGGCATGCAGCACCATGCCCAGCTAATTTGTATTTTAGTAGAGATGGGGTTTCTCCATGTCAGTCAGGCTGGTCTCGAACTTCCAACCTCTGGTGATCCACCCACCTTGGCCTCCCAAACTGCTGGGATTAGAGGCATGAGCCACAGCACCTGGCTTTCCCTACTTTTTATACTGCACTCTTTAGAAGGAAAGTCCCTGTGCACAACCTGTCCTTGAGGAGCTGGGAGCTACGGTCCACCTACTTATGGGTAGAATATTTAAATTATTTGGAATTCATCTGCATCATGTGTTTGCCTCTTCTGTCTCTATTTATTTTTTCAATCACTTATTTATATCAGTATAATCCAATGCTACTTTATTTTGTTGCTTAAGTTTTTAGAGCTTTGGCTATTGAGAGAACTTTCAATTGGTTTCTGTGTCTTGCATACCTTCATCATTCTGCAATTTTTTTTTAGCACACTTTTTGGCACTATGATTTATTCCAGGCTCATCTTATATATTTCCTTAACCAATCTCATTTTTCCAAGGAGCAGGGCAATTTTGGCAGGTAAGATCTCAAACTACTTAAACTGTTTCTGATCATATTAAAAGAAGAACAATGTCCCAATTATTTTGGAAATGAGTAACTCACTAGTTGACGAGTGAATAAGATTGTTGGCAAAACATGACATACATTGGACAAAAATATAAATTAACAATGTTACTTATCAAACTTGGTGTACCTATCTTAAACAAAGGGGTGGCAAACTGATTTCAGCAGCATAATATGTAGTATTTATTCCAGGAATGCAAAGGTCCTTCATTATTAGGAAATTTATCATATTAATGGGTCTAAGGGACGCAAATTCTGTAGTCATCTCTATAAATGTTGAAAGAAATTTCAAAAAATTTAAGATACAGATCTTATTTTAAAACTCTCAACAAACATTAATAAGAACACTAACAACCCAATTTAAAACGTGCAAAATGTTTGAACAGACTCTTCACCAAAGAAAATGAGTGGCAAATGCACCTCGGAAGAAATTGCTGCATAATAAATCACTAGGAAAATGCAAAGTAAGGTTGTAATAAGATGACACCAGACAGGTTAAAATGGAAAGATTGACACACCAGGTGAACATGTGAAGAAATTGCAACTTTTACTCATAGCTGATGGAAATGCAAAAGAGGGTAACCACTTTGGAAAACATTTTGGTAGTTTCTCAAAGCATTAATCCTATGCTTACCATATGGCCCAGTAATTGCACTCATAGATATTTATTCAGGAGAAATAAAAACATATGTTGACATAAAGACTTGAGTGAGTGTTTGTAACTACTTTCTTTGAACTAAAAACTAGAAACTATCTGTCCATCAAGAGGTAGATGGATAAATAAACTATGATATATTTGTATAATGGAAAACTACTTAGCAATAAAAAGTAATAAACTACTGTTGTACACAACATAATAATCTAGATGAATCTCAACATTACGCTAAGTAAATGAAGTTGGACTCCCCCCTCACCAAAAGTACATATTGAATAGTTCTCTTCAGATAAAATTCTGTAAAGGGCAAATTAACCTATAGTGATAGAAAGCCTTGATTACATGGGGAAGAGAGTGGAGAAGGAGTAATTCCAAAGATGTTTGAGTAAATATTTGGGGGTGATTAATATGTTTATTGTGCTATTGGAATAATATATAGTATAAATACATCTAAATTCACCAGATTGTATGCTTTAAATACGTGCAGTACACCAATTAGACTTCTATAAAGTTATAGAAGATATTTTAAAATTCTCAATATTGCAATATATAGACTCTTCTTCAATATGATTATGACATAGAAATATTGTAAATATAGAAAATTATAAATAGATACATGAATATAAAATATATCTTTATATATAAAATATACATATATATTGTCGACTATGGATGCAGATATAAATGTAAACATACAAAGGTTTATAGATTATGTAGATATAGACATAGAGT
The DNA here is from genome assembly GCA_963573385.1 of Cacajao melanocephalus. Lineage (NCBI taxonomy): Eukaryota > Metazoa > Chordata > Mammalia > Primates > Pitheciidae > Cacajao > Cacajao melanocephalus. The sequence goes on along the minus strand of CAUYLG010046022.1, from coordinate 29,095 downwards.
CACAGTAAATTCACCTATTCTTCTACCCAAAAGCCAGAATCAACTTACTGGAATGGTAGTAGAGTCACATCACTATATTCTGAAATAAGACAGGGATGCCTCCTGTGACCACTATTTTTCAACACTGTACAAGAAATGACTCTCATTAATAATAAAACCAAAAAAAGATAAAATGCCGGGCACTAAACTCAATAAAAGATATGCAAAACCTTTACAAAAAGACTTTAAAACACTGTTGAAGGACATAAATAAGTTCTGAACAAATGGAAAAGAAAAGTTCTGAAAAAGATTTTAGAAAGGAAAACTCAACATAATAAAAGATATTAAATCTCCTTTATTTTGTTTATTTGTTAAATGAGATTGCAATTTAAAAATATTAAAATTGTTTTGTTAGTTTTGCTTTTGGAACGAGACAAAGGTGATTCTAAAATTCACATAAAAATAAATATAAAAAATGTTTTCAAAAATAAAAGAGTGATTAATGATTCACCCTACTGGATATATAAAATCATATTTAAAAAATATTAAAACATATGACATCAGTGCATTAATGTATAGATTAATCAAAGGAAAAAAATTGAAAGTTCAAAAATAGGCACATATTAATTCAGAAATTTAGCATATAGCATTGGAATCTCAGAGTTAGCCAAACAAGATATTGTCAACAAATGATGTTGGAACTTCTGAGTAGTGATTAGAGGAAAAAAAAAGTTGAATCCATACCTCACTCCGTTTAATAGAAGAAAATCCAAACACATTAAAGATTTAAAGCATAAATAGGAAAGTATAAAAAGAAAAGAAAAAACAGGGAGATTCCTTTATAACTGTGGTATCATGAAGCTGTATCTGTCTGATTCAAAGTCCACAAACTAAGCACATGCAAAAAGATTGATAAGTTCAACCACATCAAAAATAAAATATTTATTAGTAGTCAAAAAATCATAAGAAATCAAATGATAAATGACAAAATGGGAAAAATATTTACAAGTCATATAATAGATTAAGGGCTACTTTATCACAATCAAATTTGTAAGTTAGAATAGTCACATTATTAAACCAAAAAGTGAGATGGCAAAAAAAATTATATGAATAGACCCTTTGCAGCAACAGCAAGAATCACAAGTCACTCATAATTCCAGAAACGGTGGTGCAAATTATACTGTGTTGCCATTTTTCACCTATGAGATTGGAAAATTTCTGAAGTTATACTAAAATCCTCTCAGGCATACCTAGTCGAAAGGCTCAATTGGATTGATTCCTTTGGAGGGAACTTAGTGATGTCTATCAAATTTAACAATGTGCATGCCCCTCGATTCACCAACAAATTATTTTTTAACAGTCTAAGTATGTCCCAAGTATTGCATGGGACATACTTACACTAATTATTTATTGTTCATCTGAAATTCAAATTCCACTGGGTATCTTATATTTTATCTGTCAACTCCACTATAAAAATTTCTATGTCCATATGTTAATAATCCATGCTCAGAATTCACTCCTTATCTTGGGGGCATTGTTCTAAGACCAGCAGGCGACAGCCTGATGTCTTCTTATCACAAAGCTGGTGGTCTTAAACATGCTGTAATGTCTCTCTTCTTATGTAAAATGAGACTATAAGCCTGGATGATCTTTATGGCTCCTTCCAGCTATAATTTTCAGGATTTCTTCATCACGCTGGTTCCTCTGACCATTTTCTTGATAGTACACCATTTTTTCCTCTCCTTCAGAGACAGAACTTTCACAGTCTAAGTTTTGTTTGTTTTAATACAAAATGATGAAACGGGGTCACTAAGGCCATAGATTTTGGCAGTGGACCATCACAATGATTTTTCTTTGTCATACTTCCCAGATGAAACTGGCAGACCATCCAAATCACAACCACGACAAACCAGAGCTATATTTGTATTTGGATCCACTCATTTGAGGCAAAAATGACAGTCAAAACTCTGAACTCTAGGAAGGGCGTTTCACTGGCATGTGGGAACAGTTTCAAGAAATCAAGATCTTGAGAACAGAAGTCAAACAGGATTTTTTTTTTTCGAATTTCAATAACTGTTCTGTTGAAAAGAAACTGATGATTACAATACCCTTAACAATTTCACAAGTTATTTTTTACATACCTTGTCTCATGTGACTACTCTACCTTCCTTGTGGGCAATGAAAGATTTGGTTATTATTTTCTTAGTGAGAAATTTCCCAGAGAAAAGCAACCAAAAGACCCAACACTTATACATGGAGAAACTAAGACTCACATCCTGGATTTCCAACTCCAGACCTGGCTTCACCACTCCTCATTATCAGGCATACTTGACTCCATGCAGCCGAAGTTCGAGGCAAAGAAACTAAGGAAATAGACACTTTCTGAATCTTCAGGGAGAAGAATCTTGAAAGAATTAGAACCATCAGAGTGGGCATGGGCTGCTTCTAGAAGGAGGATGTTCTGTACCACTGAGAGATTTTAATCAGAAGCCAGGAAAATTGTCTTGGAGAGTGGTTAAAAAAGATACACGACAGCACTTTGGGAGGCCAAAGTGGGTGGATCATGAGGTTAGGAATTCACGACCAGCCTGATCAAGATGGTGAAACCCCGTCTCTGCTAAAAATACAAAAAATAGCTGGGCATGGTGGTGGGTGGGTGCCTGTAATCCCAGCTACTCAGGAGGCTGAGGCAGAGAACTGCTTGAACCCAGGATCATGCTGCTGCACACTACCCTGGGCAACAGAGTGAGACTCCATCTCAAAAAAAAAAAAAAAAAAAAAGATACATGAAAAGCATGAAAGTTGAGAACAAGTAATTTGCAATACATTTATAATCCGGACCTCTTCATCTAAGGCTAAACACTCAGCCCATTCCCTCCCCTCCCCTAAACCCCAAACTGTGAAGGAGAATGGAGGAATGAATTCTTTTCTTATCAATTCTCCCCCCGACTGAATAGAGAACTTATTCCTACTCTACCCCCGAACTTCTACAGGAGCGTTTTCTATGAAAACATCTTACCATACTTCACAGCATTGTCTTTACTTGCCTGCCTTTCACACTAGCTGTGAGATTTCGCATGGCAGGAGTCCCTCTAATACAGCTTGTATCCCCAGCACTCCCCATAGAGGACTGAGGATGTCCATTCTAAGCAAATGCTTGTTGACTGATTGAACTTCTTGGCTGAGCTGACAATGTGCAAACTCACTATGCCTCTTTTTGACATGCTTTTGTTTATTTTACCAAATGTTCGTATCAGATTCTCTCATCAGTTTCTCTTTCCCTTCTCTGAGCACATTCTATCCTGCATATACTATCCCTTGGAAACAACAACATTTGCTTATGTTGTCCAAGTCATAGTCCTCTTGCTCCTTACAAGCGGGAAATGACAGAGAATATGGACTTCCCTTCCCCCTGGGAGAGTCTTTTCAGCGCAAAGTCTGTAACCACTCGGTACTATTCATTTAGCAGAGGTAAATTACAAACCATGTTTCTGAGATATTGATAAAAATAGTGATTAGCAATTGCTTGCTTAATAGAGAAGAAAAAGGTCTGGCCTCAGCCTAATGGGAGGTGACAGGGTTGTTTTATTAATGTAGCTAATTGATTCTTGATTTAGGTGGAAGCCGTCTTAGTTGACAAGATGGCTCCTAACAGGTATGGACAACTAGTAATGAAGACCTTTCAGTTAACATGGCAGGTGCTTTCAATGTATAAATCAGTCAATTTTCAGAAAAAATATTCAAAGTAGCGTACTAATTTTGAGAAGATCTGCTTAAAACAGTCTGAAAAGAAAAAAAGAGCAAAGCAATTGCCTTCCATTGTTACCTAGCACTTGCATTTATTCCTGTGATGAGTTTTGCATCCTTGGCTTCATTGGTACCTTTGGTGTATTGCTCATACATGTATACAAAACAGAACAACAACAAATGGCTATACGAAGCACATAACTCCAGCATGTGATACTTTAAAGAAGATTTTTACCTGGGCAGGTGAAGGCTGTAATTCTATAGCTGAGTGTGCTACATAGCACTTTACTTAGTTATTAAACATTCATATAGTGTTTATCACTGTTGGATGAATTAATCATTCTAACACAGCCTTCATGAGGATATATTTACCTACCTCATTTGTAAATTAGGTGGTTGAGGCTCACAGAAGTTTAGTAACTTGCCTAAAGTCGCACGACTAGTAAGCAATTGCACTGAGGTTCATTTCCAGGAAGTCTGACTCTAGAGCCTGTTCTTACCACCTCACTATCTTGCATCTCATATTTTCACAGATACTTTCCCATTGTGCACCTATTCTTGGAGGACAGGCATCATTGCTAGTTCTACATTGTAGAGGAGCGAAATGAAGTGAGGACTTCTTGGTTGGGCATTTTTTGTAGTGAGGACTTGGTTGTGCATTAACTGATAAAATTATCAACTCTGAGACCTGAATGTCAGCAGTCTTTCAACTTAATGCTATCTGAATGTCAGCAGTCTTTCAAATTAATGCTATCTTTTGTATTCACATCCAAAAATGTAGCTTTTTTTTTGTTGTTGTTTTCTGATTATAAAGTGAATACATGTTTATGTTAAAAATCAAATATATGGAAAAATAGAAAGAAAATTCACCTGACAATTCACAAACCAAAGGTAAGATTTTAACACTTTGAACATATTTTCAGGAATATATTTTTTGATCTGTGTGTTTATATAAATGAAAGCATACTGTATTTTTAAATGCTGTTTTATAACCAAATCTATCCCTCAACAATGAGTCACTGAAATCTTGTGTTGTAGAGCTACATCTGCCATCTCAGTGACAGCAGATTAGTCCATTGAATAGATATACCACAATTTATTTAACCAAAATCTTCCAGTAAATACTCATGTCATCACCTTATTTTAAATTATAGAAGCAATCCCAGAGTGTTTATGATTTTTAAGGCCTCAATAAATTCACTTTGCATATATAGGTGACCCTTGGAGAAAATACACCATGAGAAGAGCCCTCATAACTGTTTTCAGGAGTAAAGAGGAAGGAAGTACATCTTCCATGGTCCCTTCTGAGGCTAAAAACTGATAAAACTGTGTCTAGAGACCTAGTCGGCCTTTCTTACTGCCCAGCAGGTTGGTCCCCGGGTCCTGCAGTGGGTGCAAGAGGGAGCTAGAGAAGGGGGATGAGAGGGAAGCGAGTTGTGGTCAGTGCCCTCTCCCCTGCCCAGCTCTGTATTCACATCCTGTCCTACCCAGTTCCCAGCACTTGTCACTCAATGCAGTTATAGGGGTTGGACTATGTTCTTCACTTTAGCAAAGACTGCATTTGAAGTCCGATCCCAAAGCTGGGAGGCACGTTTGTTATATACTCGTTACCTAACAAAAGTTGTCAAAGTAAATTTCCTGGTGGAAACACATGATGGTTATTGCTGTTTATATCAGGAAATGTCAACCCAGCAACTTAAATAGAACACAGGGTGGTTGTTCCTCTAGACTTTTTTTTTTTAATTAAAGAATCATGGAAATACCACCTTCTAATGAAATCAGTGCACCTATAGATCTTTAGTATACAGAAAGAATCAGGTGATAAAATTGGGGCAGATAGGTTTTTTCCACAATAAAGAATATAAAGAGAGATTTCGCATCCTGAATACATTTAATGCTTATGTCCTATATCTATATATTGCTTCCATTTTATCCATCTACATCTACCTAGCTAAATTTGTGTTATTTTTGTGTATATGTATGTTTGTGTATATATGGAGAGAGAGAGAGAGAAAGACAAAAAAAGATATCGAGATCTATACTTAAAGTATATTATATATTAGCGATTTGACTTTGTCATCAAGTCTCCTCAGTGGCCAAAACTAAACAGTTGTCAAAGAATCCAGATACTAAATTAAGCGTTAAAATGAAAAGGGCCTGTGAACTTGCTCACTGTTCACTGTTCATATTTCTAAAATAGCTTGGATCTGAGTGGTGACGTAAGAAGCATCCTAGCATGCCTAAGGTGGAAATTCGGACCTTAATTGAGTAATTTCATATTGCATATAAATCTTAGGGAAGCAGAGCATAGGCATGGCTTTCACAAATTGACATTTTCTTTCCTTAAGAAGAAAAAATATGTAAATATAAATACAAATAAAAATTATACATATATGAATACAGTTATATACATATACATACACACACATGCATATATATGTATCTGCTTATATATACACATATCATAAGTATATACATATATACATAAATATCAGTATATAGATGGATAGATGGATAGGTGGATAGACACATATATTTACCACTCTTTTTTTCTTAAGAAAAAAATATATAAATATAAATGCAAATAAAAATATACATATATGAATATAGTTAGATACATATACATACACATACATATATACATATCTGCTTATATATACACATAAGTATATACATATATACGTACACATCAGTATATAGATGTATAGATGAATATACAGGTGGATAAACACATATATTTACCATTACTAAAGATGACTCTTTAGTAGTCATCTGTATGTGGTGAACTGAAATGAGTCATAGTAACAAACTAAAGTTACCCAAGATAACTTGAGAGATAAGATGCATTTCTTAATTGACTACACAGAATACGTGTTTCAATCACTGATATAATAGCATGAGCTCTTACTGTTTTAAAAAAATAGTAAAGTTCTTTGTGATCTGCTGTGTGGTTTACTGTTTGGGACTCACTGCAAAAACTCTGTTTATCCGTTCCTTGTATGATCAAAGGAATGGAGTTGATGAGTGTAAAGATGTTAGTGAATTCTGCTTAAATATGGTGGGTTAAAAATATGCATTTTTGCTGCTTTCCTGAAAACCAAGAAAAGTAGAGTAAAAATAATATCAAAAGTATACAGTCAAAGGATGAAGAGAATTAGAAATTCAGTGTCAGCAAATGTGATGTGTTCAAACATGGAGGAGGAACACATGGTTGCTGCTCCTGCAAAGCAGAGAGGAGAGCTCACTTTCTGTACGGGGATGCACTCAGAAACAGGCACATGCTTGCAACAACAACAAAAAAGAAATGAAAAGAAATGTGAAGGTCCTGTTACCTCTGGAGGCCAGAATGTGGGGTGGGCTTGGAAATTGGAGTGAAATTGTAACTGAGAAAATAGCAGTAGCCCCCTTATTCTCTTTCCTTACTCTACACAGCCAGACCATTCTCTTCACTCATGCTCAGAGAAGATGGAGAGAGAGCAGTCCAGGACTGTAGGATTCTAGACACAGGGGTCAGGTGTCACGTAAGTGAACAAAAGGGGCCAGGACAGGAAAGTGAAAACTGCTACAGAACTATGAGACCCCAGACAAGATTTTTCCTCTTACTCCCAGACCACTGAAAACGTGGCTTCTATACCTAGGCAGGAAATTAGAGAAATTAATCTTTAGAAAACTGACCAGCCTGAGAGAAAGTTAAGGACATTTGAGCATCTCCTAATTGTGCATAGTGAAAGCCCGGGTTGCACGCCCTGCTTACACATACAAGGTTTCCGTCAACATTTCAGTGCCCTGTTCTTATATATGAATGAACAATCAGGATCTCCAAACATGTTAAGAAATTCACTAATGTTAAAGACAGAGAACAAAGCATTAAAAAAGAGGGGACAGAGGAAACAGAGCAAATAGAGTAGAAAAAAACCTTAATAAACTTTAATAGAAATATAAATAAAATTATAATTAATTTCCTAAGAGAAACTGTTGATTGTCTAAAATGATTGAGAAATAGAGAGTCCTTAAAAATTAAAAATATAAAGCAAAGAATTAATAATTCAATAGAAGAGTTGAAAGACAAAGTTTAAAATTCTCCCAGAAAAACAAATTTTCTCCAAAGAAGATATACACATTGCCAATGAAAACATGAAAATCGTTTTACACCATGACTCACTTGAAAATGCAAAAAAAGCCACAATAAGATGCTGCTTTACCTTGACGTTATGACTGAACTTTTTAAAAAGACAATAAAAAGCGTTGTTGAGAATGTGGTGCATGTAGGACCCTCACACTCTGCTGTTGGAACTATGACATAGTTTATCTATTTTGGAAAACAGTTAGAAAACATTAAACATAGAGTTACTATATGGCTCCTGACATGGTTTGGCTCTGTGTCTCCACCCAAATCTCACCTTGAATTGAATAATCCCCATGCATCAATGGTGAGGCCAGGTGGAGATAATTGAATCATGGGGGCAGTTTCCCCCATGCTGTTCTCATGATAGTAAGTGAGTTCTCAGATCTGATGATTGTATAAGGGGTTTCCTTTTTCGCTTGGTTCTCATTCTCTCTCCTGCCACCTTGTGAAGAGGTGCCTTCTATCATGATTGTAAGAGGCCTCTCCAGCCAGGCTGAACTGTGAGTCAATTAAATCTCTTTTCTTTATAAATTACCCAGTCTCAGTTATGTCTTTACCAGCATCATGAAAATGGATTAATTCAGCCCCCAGTTATACTCTCAGAGTATACCCAAGAGAATTGAAAAAAAAAATATGTTCACACAAAAACCTGTGCATGAATGTTCATAGCAGCGTTACTCACAATAGTCAAAAAGTAAAAATGACCCACATGTCCATCATCTGATAAATTAATAAACACAATGTGGCATATCCATAAAATGGAATATTATTTGGCCATAGAAAGAAACGAAGTAACTTGAGCCTCGAAGACATATGCTACATGAAATACTCTGGCCAAAAGGACACACATGATATGATTCTATTTATATAAAAATAGGCAAAGCTATGGAAACAGAAAATAGACTAACTCTTGCCAAGGGCTTGGGGAGTGAATACTATTAGATATTGCTGGGGTTTCTTTAGGAAATGATAGAAATATTCTTAAATTAGAATGTAGTGGTGATGTTAGCGCAGCTCAGAATATACAAAATGTAACTGAATAAGGATGAATTTTGTGGCATATGAATTATATCTCAATAAAGCTGTCAATCATATTTTTATTAGAAAGCAAAACAGACAAAAATACATGTGATCAGAAAGAATAAGGAAGTGAGAGAATCAATCTAGAAAATCAAACCTCCAATTAATACAATCTCTAAGAATAGAGAGCAAAGGCAATAAAAAAGAGAAAACAATCAACTAATTTTACAATAATATTTCCTAGAAAGGAAGGGCATTAGCTTTTAGATGGAAAGGCTCACTAAGTATGGAGCACAATTAATGAGAAGAGACCCAACTGAGGCACAAGACTTTCAAAACTCCAAAATACTTAAAAAGATTTTTCTAGAGGGCTCCTGATGGAAAAAAACTCAAGATACAGCCAACATTTTAGGAATCAAAATATTATTTGAATTCTCAATGGAAGTATTTGAACTGAAAGAGAATAAAAAAATAATATGAAAATTTTGACCAAAAACAGTAACCTAGAATTCTACATCCAGCTAAACTATTAAATAAATAAATATAGTATAAATATACACACTTTTCAGAAGAAGATTTTTGAGGATGATAAAAAAAATTTTTAAATGATACAAAACAACAAAGAAAGATGATTATGCAGAGTTCAGGATGTGAGATCTAACAAAAAATATAAGTAAAGGGATTTCCCAGAATGAAGGTGATAGAGGTCCCAGGTGGAGAGCTGAAGTAGTTCTTGAAAACAATCAATCCACTGCAGGAGAAGCATGATGGGCTCTCGAATGATTGCCTACAAAAATAAAAACAGTACTGATCTATTTTATTTGGTATTTGACCATAGAGAGAAGAGTTTCACAGTTTTGTGAAAAAGTGGTTGGTACTTAAAAACCAAGAAAAGTGGAAACAAATTATTAGTCAATTATTGCACTCAACAAAAGGCTGTACAGAAAATGTAATCATTTGGGAATAAATTCTAAGTGTCTCAGCTGTGAACATTAAGGAGAGCACCAAATATGGTTGACCTTTGAACAACATGGAAGTGGGGTGCTGACCCCCCACAGAGTTACAAATTTATGTATAACTTTTGAGTCCCCCAAAACTTAACTACTAATAGCCTACTGTTGGCTAGAAGTCTTAACAATAACAGAAGTAGTTGATTAACACATACTGTTTTTGTAAGTTATGTGTGTTATGTACTGTATTCTTACAATAAAGTAACCTAGAGAGAAGAAAATATTAAGGAAATCATAAGGAGAAAATATATTTACTGTTGGAATATACTTTTACAAAGTGGAAGTGGATCATCATAAAGTCCTTCATCCTCATCACATTCATGTTGAATGGGTTGAGAAGGAGGAGGAGGAGGAGGAGGAGGAGGAGGAGGAGGGGTTGGTCTTGCTGTTTCAGGAGTAGCAGAGGAGGAAGAAAGTTCACATGTAAGTGAACCCAGGAAGTTCAAATCCAGGTTTTAAAGGGTCAGCTGTATTAAGATAACCCCAAATTATGCTATAATAATATTTTGAAAGTGTAGAGAACAGAGCTGTGTATAGGAAGGACCACATAAGACAGAAAATGTCCAAAAAGTGAAAATCATTTTAAGAAATGGCAGCTATAGAAGGTATGTTACTTTAAATTACAGAGGGATGGCCAGGTGCAGTGGCTCATGCCTGTAATCCCAGCACTTGGGGAGGCGGAGGAGGGAAGGTCACTTTAACCCAGGAGTTCAAGACTAGCCTGGCCAATATGGTGAAACCCTGTCTCTACTAAAGAATAAAATAAAATAAAGCATACAAAAATTAGCTGAGCATGGTGGTGAATGCTTATAATCCCAGCTACTTGGGAGGTTGAGGCAGGAGGATCACTTGAACCTGGGAGGGGGATGTTGCAGTCAGCCAAGATCATGCCACTGCACTCCAGCCTGGGCAACAGAGAGAGATTCCATCTCAAAAATAAACAAATAAATGAATGAATGAATGAATTAATTAATTAAATACAGAGGTATAAATACCAGCAGGAACAGATAAAAAATGGAAAATGAATGTTCTTGGGAGCTGATTATGGAGTAGCAAAATGCAGTAAAAGTGACTGCTTTGTTTTACTAAGTTTAAAAGACAATTTAACTTTTAAAAAGCGTCTACGTGTAATAATTTGATCAGAACATTAAATAAGTAAAATAAATTGAGTTGGCCCCCACAAAAGGTAAGGAATAAATGGGGCACAGATATAGAGATCAGAGCTTATGGACAATGCTGGCCTCTTCTGCTTGCCACACAGATGGCATTGGACTTAACCTGGGCAGATTTCTCATCCTTTCACCTATGCCTTGTAAACTCATGTTGTTAGGAAGTGCCCATGCAGTAATGCATGAGTGAGTTCTTATAAGCTCTACAAGTATGAGTGGGTATTATCAATAATTGCTACAATTTATTTATTTGTTCTTTCATTCATCTACCCATTTATTTTTGAAATATGAAATGCTTAAGATAACATTAGGTAGAGTTACCATAAATGCATAATTTTATAGTGTGTACAAATATGGGCATCCCAAAGAACTGACACCAGGAAGTCAAGATGAATATAATTACCAAATTACCATGAAAAGGTATTGATTTTCTCTCTCAGGCTTTATACGGAGACATTGTTGCACAGTCTCCTAACTGATTGATCATTTTCTACTTTTACCCATGGTGCTCACTCTCCAAAAGGCTCATTTTGCAATTTGAAAGGTTATACTTGAAGGTGCCTTACTGAATTGTTTAGTGGATTGAGATCCCAATTTTGGATGCAGGATCTACAATCATTGATGAAGTGAATCATTGCTCACTGTCCTGGAAGATGTCACTTGGGAAACAACTTGCTCATTTCTTAGACTTTTATACTTAGGAATATCAATCTTCCCCAACGATTAGATCAGTGGGGTTAATAGAAGATATAAGATAATAATAATGAGATCCCTATAAGGTATAAGAGGATATACATTTGAACAGAGGCATTAAGCATTTGGGGTGGTCAATTTGCCATTGTAGTGAAGGAGAATCACTCATCTAGTCAAATCCTCTCATTTTATAGGTGAGGAAACCAAGCATCAGAGAAGTGAAGTGATTTGATTTGTTCACGGCCACTTAGGATTTTAAATAAATAAGCCAAAGACTTGCCAGAATTTTTGATAAGATACATTTTCAAGTGTAAGTATGTAAATGATGCTAAATGAATAGCCAATGATTAGAGTTAATATTGATTGTAGATGCTAATTAATTGTGCTACATGCTTTATTTACAATCAACGCTCCAAAGCCTTCATGTGGAGGTACTATTAACCTTTTCTCCAGAATGAGACAGGTGCAGGGTGAGGCTTGCTGATTGAGAGGAACTAAGTAACTTGCCCAGGGTGAGTGGCTTCACTGAAGTCCAAGACAAGATTCCATCCTGGTGAGCGCTTTGCCACTAAAGCCTCTGTCCTGGAACCCACTGTGACGTAGTGTGCTGAGAAGTGAGCGGAGCAGTCGCTAGTCACCCTGGCCTGGAGAGCATGCTCAGGGACAGCAGCTCTGTGGGAAGAGCTTCTCTGGCTGAACACTACAGGGCTGCAACATAGGAGACCCTCTAGGAATTCTGCTAATTTGATGGTGTGCTGGCACAGTGCTAACTGCTGCTGATGCAGTTTTGAGCAAAGCAGACATTCATTCTCTTGTTGCCTTCACAGAGATTATATCACATAGTTACATATCAAATGTGTATATTTCAAATAGTATTAAGAACAGTGAAGGGACCTGCCAGGATCTGGAAGGGAGCAGAGCAGAGGGTGGACTGAATGTGGCCATCAAGAAAGGTCTCCATGACAGCATAGCATTTGTGCAGGGGCAGTGGGCATCCAGGTAGGTTGGGAACTGATGAAGTCATCCACGTCTTGGAGGTGGTGGCAGGTACTGTGACTTTAGCAGGAGCCACCATGAGTCTGGGAGGGCCTGGGTTTCCCTGCAGCCCATGCTTATATGCATACCAGTAGCGCCCTGGCAGGTATCCCAGGAATTCCTTGATTGTTCTGCCTCAGGGGCTTCAGGAGAGGAGCCAGGACTGGGACTAGGAGCTAAATCAGCTCCTCTGGGAATTTCCTCGGCATTCCAAAAAGGAGGTCCCTAAATGGGAGGGAGAATTGGATCACCTGCTAGTATGGGCAGCTTTGGGACCCCTTGAAGCAGTGTAGTGGCTGAATTCCCAGAACCTGTGATTACTATCTTATTTGGAAAGGAGGGTCTTTGCAGAAGTGATTAAATTAAGGATTCTGAGATGAGGAGATTACCCTCGATTACCTGGGTGGCCCCTTAATTTAATGACAGGTGTCCTTCTCAAAGAGAAAAGCAGGAGATTTGAAGTGGAACACTAGCAAGCAGTCTGACCCTGGAGGTGGAGATCAGAGGGTTGTGACCACAAGTCAGGAACGGGGAGAGGCAAAGAATTGCTTCTTTCCTAGAGCCTCCACAGAGAGCATAGCCCGGCCGACACTTGGAGTTCTGATTCCCGGCCTCAAAACTTGGAGTGTATAAATTTCTGTTGCTTTAAGCCACCCCTTTGTGGTAATTAGTTACAGGAGCTTCTGAAAATTAATTTAACAGGTGACATTAAAAAAAAAATTCCTGTTAAAGTGGACTCACCAGCTACTGTAATAACAAGAATATTATGCCATTATAGTATTGCATTTTATTTTTCAATTGCACTTCAAGAGTGGAAGGCTAAAGTAATTATACTCTATAATATGTTTATGGTGCATTATTACTACCTGCCATTCATTCATTCATTCACTCATTCATCTCTTCCATCCCCACAGTCCATTCTCATAGTCCCCATCCATCTTCAATGTGTATTCAATGAATTCTTGAAAAATGAATTTTGTTTTCTGTGCGTGTATTTTAATTTGCATAAATGTTGCATTTTAAAACAGTCTCTATTATTTTTTTCACTCACGTTTTAAGATGTCCTCCCATGTGTACGTCTAACCTGTTGGTTTTAACTGCTTCATGGTACTCCACAGTCTATACCGCCCCTCTTGACAGTCCGCCTTGCCTGTGATGGCCCCATGCTGCCTGCGGTGTTCTCCCAGCACACATGCTGCTGGGGTGAATGTCTGCAGGCCAGTCCCCTTATGGGCTGTAAGAATTTATTTGGGCCATAATATGTTGGGCTGGCATTTATTAAGCACACATTATGTGCCAGGCATGGTGTAAAGCACTTTCCACCTCTTGTAAGCATTTATTTTTCCAACTCCACTTGACATTCATGTAACTAAAGAGTGGAGGCTTTTAAGACCGTGGCAAAACCACTCTCAGCAAGAAATAAAACTGAGATTCAGACCAGATGTGTTTGACCCAGGAAACAAACACTGCTTTTCAAACTTTCGAACTTTAAACACAGTTATTTAAACTTCAAATCATTGAAACTCTATATCCAGGAGATTTGCTTGTTAATGATTGGATGATAATAGTTCCTTATATTTGCATATTATGTATGGTTTAAAAAGATCATATATATCATCTTATTAAATCTTCACAAAGAAAATGGAGAGAGGAGTTACATGTTATGCCCACACAGCTGATAATGGGATTCAGACTCAAGATCAGATCCTCTAACCTGACTTCAGCCATCATTTTTCACAGCATAAAAACAGGAAGTATATTTATTTGCCTTTGGAAACAAGGTTGATTTTTTGGATCATGAGAAGTAAATAAGTATTGTTTGTGATTGATGTAAGCCAATATTCCCCATGAGATGGTCAGTTCACTGACAGGCACCGTGTCCATCAAAGACCAGTAGTCCATCCCTCAACCTCTACGGCTGAGGGGGATGAAGCCCTCTCTGGACATGCCCTCCTGTGTCTGCTCACCCTGATTTACAAGCCAAGTGAGACCTCACTGCTGTGTACATTTCTCATGGGAAAGTTGGAATAAGTAGACTGGAGGCCTGGTGGAAGCAATGGCGGCAGTACTAAACAAATCAGTTGTAGAACCAAATTTCTGGGGAAATATTTAAACTACCTAAGAGCACATACTGTTTTCAAGCATCTTCAAGCACTTCCCAAGCACCCTTTGCCATCCAAACAAATGACGGACTAATTACAAGCCATTCTTATCTATTCATTAAGCCTCATCCTCTGAAGGCTGTTACTTAACAGTACGCTGGCCTACTTCTGGCTAGTGCGTTCTTGAAGGAGATAAAATTGGATTTCTTTAAAGATATTTTCTAGATTCAATTTCTCGCCATTCAGCGGGAAGGTCCTTTAGATAATTAATCTGAACTGGTGAGGTTTTGTGGTCCCTCTGCTTTAATGTCTTACTCATGTTGCCCAGAACTCACCAATTGAAGAAATGTGACTATGTGATGGCATTTTCCCAAATTGTGCACCACTTACGGATTATTTGGAAGAACTTAAATTGTAGCCTTGATTGAGGTTTTATTTGAAAGTAAGTATAACAGGGGAAAAAACAAGAGATGGCCAAATACTTGGAAAGGAAAAATGCCCAAATGGAATTTGAGTTTTAGGCAATTTTAGGATTCTCTCTGCTCCATCATTGGTCCACTAACCAAGGCTACTCCACCCGTGTCTCATGCTCAGCCAATAGCTACAACCGAGTCAGAAATCTCTGCTGTCCAAGGCACTCTTGGGGCTCCCTGCTCATCCCCTGCCTGTGGAACCCGACCAGCATGACCTCAACCCACCACTGTGGCCCGCGTCTTGTGGCTTGAGATCTGAACATAGGTCCCAGGCCTGTCTTCTCCCCACTTTCCATTGAGTTTGCTACCTTTTCTCCTGCTTTTGAGAAATTGGCTCTTCTTTGCCTTACTGCAAAGCTCCAGGACTCTCTGGGCATCATACAAATTCAGGCTCCCCTGCCAGAGGGAACACTCCTATTTTGGGATCTTTGTTGAAACCTCGGTAGATGTAGTTAGTCCCTTCTTTGCAAGGTGGGTTCTTGGAGAGCGCATTCGTTTCCTAGGGCTGCAATAACAGTGCCAAAAACTTGGTGCCTTAAAACATCAGAAATGTATTCTCTCCCAGTTCTGGAGGCCCGAAGTTCAAATTCAAGGTGTTGGCAGAGTCACATTGTCTCTGAAGACTGTGATAGAGGATAATTTTTTGTTTTGTTTTGTTTGCCTCTTCCTCACTTTTTTGTGGTTGCTAGTAAACTTTGGTGTTCCTTGGCTTCAATCTCTGCCTCTATCTTCACGTGGCATTCTCCCTTTGTGTGTCTTTTTTCTTTAATCCAGTATAACCTCATTTTAACTCAATTGATTGTCACCTCAAAGACCCTATTTCCACATTAGGCCACACTGTGAGGTTCCAGATAGACCTAAATTTTGGAGAGGCATTATTCAACCCAATACGGAAAGATAACGAAAATTTATATCACATAAGATTACCACTCTGGGATACTGGTATATATATAAGATGAGAGAGGGTGAAAGTTTTCATTTATCCATCCATCTATTCATATATCTGTCTATCCAATGTATATTTGCTAAACAATAATTATAAACTAAGTACCAAGTACAGATTGGTTTTTTTTTTGTTGTTTTTTTTTTTGTTGTTTGTTTTTGAGATGGAGTCTTGCTCTCTTGCCCAGCTGGAGTGCAGTGGTGCGATCTTGGCTCACCGCAACCTCTGCCTCCCAGGTTCAAGTGATTCTCATGCCTCTACCTCCCAAGTAGCTAGGACTACAGGCACATGCCACCATACCCAGCTAATTTTTTTGTATTTTTAGTAGAGATGGGGTTTCACCATGGTGGCCAGGATGGTCTTGATCTCTTGACCTACGATCCACCTGCCTTGGCCTCCCAAAGTGCTATACTAATAAAACCAGCAACACTAGCCCCTTCTCTCAAGGTACTTGTAGTTCAGAACTAGTGGTAAGAAATGAAAATAACCAAAAATATTTCAAGAGAAGATGGCCATAAATCAGGTGTGATGTGAATTCAGGCCAGGAAGAGACCACATCCAGCAAAATAAATGAGGTAAGACTTTGTGGAAAAGATGAATTTTGAGCATCATCTTGAGATTTACAAGCATATGAAAAACGGCTTAGGAGAAAGGAACTACAATTACTGATATCTGTGTAAACATGGGTATAAAATATCTATCTGCACAAAGTTTGTTTCTTAGAAAATTCTGTGTGCAATTGGATGGTAACATTTTCAGTCACACATCAGTATTTTCGGAAGATCAGATGTGTCCAACCACTTCTTCTGTTGTCAGCCCACAGAATATAAAGGGCATGGTGTCTGCTGTTGTAAATTTCCTGGGATGATAGATCCATCAAGATATTTCCATGTGTATAACAAAATACCAAGGACAAAGTTCAAGACTGAGAGTAACTCAGGCTATAAGTGACTTACTTTCCCACGATCAATTATTAAGATGATTACACCATGTCTTGAGAGTACACTGCTAAAATGAAAGAATCTCTCAGAGAACATACAATCTTGATTTTTCCATAAAATTGCACAAAAGTCCAGCTCACAGAAATCTTATTCATTAGAAACTAGTGGTACAGGCTGGGTGTCTAGTAATTAGAAACAGCAGTCTTTATACAAGGCTCAAAGATATTCAGATATTCCAAATATAGCTTTCTTAAATATGTACACACACACACACACACACACACACACACACACACACACACACAGAGGAAACCTTTGGATCCATGCCAGATTTGGTGAAAGTACCCATTCCTTTCCAAGCAGAAATCTCAGGCAGGGAGTTAAAGACCTCACTGTTGGGAGTGTCTTAGATGGATTATCTATGTGCCTACAGCTCAAGTTCTACTCCCCAGTCTTCTAAACAAATGAATAATTGAAGCCCATTACCACTTTTTGGGCTGTCTTCACGTGCTACTTCGGCTCCCATCAAAGCCGAGCTCCATGTCAAAGGCAGCAGCTACATGGAGCAGAGTCTAAGGGAGACGATTGATTAATTGCTTTTGCATTTTGGAAGTGCATCCAAAGATGTTGTAAAATAGTGTTTGTTTTTGCTGTTGCCAGATCTTGTTTAGGAGGGCTCTGGAGGGTGACGATGATGTACTCAAGATGGTGAGAGAGGCGAGAGTAATCAGCCCAGGTGTGCTTGCCAACTCTGCTTCCTGTGAAGTTTCTCAACACAGGTATGGGAGGGATTTGAGGAGCTGGGAAGAAGTGGAGAGCCACACGGGTGATTCTGGCTTCAGCAACTCCAGGCCTTCCTCTGTTGGCATCTCTGGTGACTCTGTGTAAATCAAGACAACCAATTAGAGTTTCAAAAAATCCTAGATTTGCTGGCAATCAGGAGACAGAAACAGGAAACCCAGGAGAGGCTTACCCTCCTTGGCGTCGTGGGTGCCAGAGACCTTACTGAAATTTGGTAATAGATGACATGGAGCAGGGACTCATTTCATTACGGCAAATTCTGTCAACATCAGCAGGCCTCACACTGCGCTCTGCCTCTCTGCCTCTCACTCTATCAACTCCACATGTTGTCTCAGTGGCCGTCTTTGTGCTTAATAGAACTTGTCAAAACATATCTATCAGTAGTGCAGAGAACAGACATGGGTGGTCAGAGGGGCGCTGGCCAGGCATGGACTGCAGTTCCTGGCAGCCACATGAGTCCTCCTGCCCAGTTCTCCCCCAAATTAAGGGAGGATCGTCACATACTGTTGAGTCACTGGGTTTTTAATCCATTCTCACACCAGCAACTGCTTTAACAGAACACTGGTGTTTATTTGAAGTCCCTGATCTCTACTTTCATGTGGATATTTGGTGGTTCTTGAAACTGTGAGTGAAACAAAATGTGTTTCTATTTGCTTTGAGGAGATTTTCATACTTTGAATATGTTTACAGACATACACACACATATATAAAGGTATGTGGCTATACATTAGTTTATATCTTCGCATATGTATATACTAAGTAGAACAGATATACTATGTATATATGAGCAACGCTTTACGTACAAACTGATACGGACATGTTACGTACACACACATCTGCACATGCGTTCATATGTAAACATGTGATAAAACATTTGGTTATGCCAGACTGCATAAACACATAACCATTCCTGTCCTTGGACTCTCAACATAGCCTGTCCTTCCAAGAAACTGGTCTGTGTGGTTCCCAGTGACATCTCCCTGCCAGGCGTCCGACTTTCCCTGAGCCATGTCCAAGGCCACTGGAATGCTTTGCAGCTGGCATCCAGCTGGGCCTCCCCGATCGACTGCTGGCCCAGGAGTGAGGGAAAGGAGTCTCTGGAATAGTTCAAGACAATCATTGGCCAAAGGAGAAATCCAGCAACATTCACCTCAGTGCCATCCCTTCATACCACTGAGAATCTTCAGGGTTCCCAGATGGGATGGCAGAGTTCATTTTCATGGTGCCACTCTGTCATTTAATCTGAAACATGCAGGCAGCACAAGGGTGTGGTGGCAGAGCTTGCTGTGTGGCAGGGAACACGGGGGGGCAGCCTGTCAAGCCTGGCTTCTGCGATTACTAGCTGCAAGGTCTTGAACAAATCAGTTTCCTTATTGGCAAAATGAAGCTAATAATACTGTGTTATCCAGGGAAGTAATACTAGCTGTGGTAATAAACAATCCTCAAATGTCAGTGGCTTAAGACAAGCTTTACTTCTTACTCATGTCATAATCCAATGGGGGTGAGCACAGCAGGAGGTGGGACAGAACATTCTGCTTCATAGAGCTGTTCCGTTATTCAATCTCCACCCTTTCATGGGTTCTGCCTTGTAGTACGGCCTGAGTCCCCCACTGGGTTGTCTCCTTCAGCCACCCAACATGAAAAGCAAGAGGGCACGGAGAAACAGAAGACTCATTTTAGAGGAAAACTGGGAGTACTGTGTGTCACTTTCAGCCATGTTTCAGTGACCAGAAATTAACCTCAGGGACCAACCTTTCCGCAGAGGAATCTGGGAAATTTAGTTAGCTGAGTGTCAGGAGACACATGAGAGGGGTTATGTCGGCAACAATCTGGCAGGTTATGAGATTGCATGAGGACATTTATTTAAAGCTTTCAGTGCCGTGCTTACAGTAGGTACTCAAGCCATTGTATCTATAAACATTATTATTATAACCAACATTTGTCAGCCAAAAAAAATGTTTTGTAACATTCTTAATGTCACATTTTAAGGTGATATTTACACACACACACACACACACAAGCTATGCTATACTTTGCTACATTGTACTTAAGTTACTATACTATACTGCAATCAAGAAATTGTGTTTGTTTACATACTGCTATATTCTGGAAGTATAATGGAAGCAAAAAAAAATGATACCTTCTCTCTAAAATAGTCTAACTTATGAAATATGTATTCCTTGTTAGATTTTCAAATAGTGTATTTCATATTTCACAAGTCAGATATGAATATTTAATATATACACATATATTTTATATATTCTTGCCTGTGGTTCAGGCATTCATCATCTACAAGGTGGGATTTCATGTTCCAGGCTTGTGAGTGGGTCTCTTCCCCTATATTTGCAATCATGCGAGAATAGGTGTTGAGTCCTTCATGCCCCACACCTCTCTAGTTGGGATCAGAGTAATAAAGGTCAAGAAAATAGGCAAAACTACTGATCAGTGCAGTGTGCGAGCTACCAGGTCTGGGCTGGAATTGGGATTCTGATATTTGCTGGCTGTTCGATGTTAGGCAAGCCGCCTTCCTTCCCTAGCTTAGTTTCCTTGTCTGTAAAATGCAAAACAGCAGAAACAAACTTTAGGAGAATAATCTTGAGGATTAAGTGGATAATGTAAATAAAATCCTCAGCATGAAGTACAGCACATAAAAAGACTTGACTTAAAAGTACAGAAAACAAACAAGTGAACCTTAATGATGGCTTCTGGCTTTAAGGGGCGGGGAATACACAGACCTACAGGGCAACTCTGACACCTTCATTTTCCATCTCAAATGACCTACTAACTCTAATACCAGAAACAGAGGTTGGTGTTTGGGCTGACCCCTCCCAACCCTTTTTCAGGGTGAGTTCTATTGGCACAGAATCTACATTATGCCCAATTCACAGATCCTAGGGTCCTGTAATTTAAGACTGTGTTTTGCTTTTGGAACTAAATGGCCCCAGGGGTCTCTTATTCTAAACCTTAAATGTTGCCTGATCTCTCAGACCTGCATGTACTCTGTCCCCATCACTGAGAATCACAGCTGATGAAGTAGCTTCAATTTTTTTCTCCTATGGAAGACTGTGCTTTTCAATATTCTTTATGTTTGGATTTCACGCCACCTCTTTCCTTTTCAGCCTCCCACGCTAAATTACTCTTAAATCCCTCTCTACCTTGGTGTACCCCAAGGGAACAGGTGACCATGTTTTTTGTTGAAGGTAGGAATGAATGAATGGCAGCATTGTAAGATCATTTCTCTAGTGCATTTTCTTTGGCATCATGGAAGGTGGATACATTTCTTCCATGTGGTGCTTTGTTAAACACATATTTGTTCATTTCTCCTAAGTAACATCTCCTCCATCTGCTTCATAGAGAAACAAGAACCAGATCACAAAGCAAACTGTTACAGGAGAACGTGGCTTTGAGCTGGAAATCCTAGGTTAGAGCCTGCGATGTGCTGCTAAGCAGCCATATGAACTCAGGCAAGTTACAAAGTTCCCGAGCCTCAGTTCCCTATGTGTGCAGTGAGGACGCTTGACCTCATAGTCTTTAAGGCTGTTTCCAGAGGTGTACTCCAGTGACCACCTGGATGCAGATTCTGGCTTGCCTCAGGTAATTTGAGTAAGAAATGCTATGAGTGGAACCCACAAATCTGCATTTTGAACAAGCACCCAAAGTGATTTGTCTGCATACTCTTTTCTAAAATTCCCCTTTTGCAGAAATATTACAGGATTATAGTCCTGCAGGGTACTTGTCTTGCAAAGAAATTACTTGTAGAAATAGCTTACTACCATCCCCCCATCATCTACATTAGGATGGATGCAACAAACCACCAGGGCACGTGTATACCTATGTAACAAACCGGCACGATCTGTACATGTACCCCAGAACTTAAAGTATAATAAAAAGTAAAAATAAAAAAGTGCATTTACATAAAAACAAAAACAAACAAAGAAATAGCTTACTTCCTCACAATGTATTATGAAGTTTGTTAATTCTCTCTTTGAAAAGGTCACCAATATATGTTTTTGGTGAGTATTAACACACTTAGCTGTCTGGTCCTTTTCCGTGGGAAATCTTACCATATTTTCCCCCTCCTTTGCCTTCTCCACCTCCCCTGCATCCCATTGGCATGGCTTGCATGAACTTTTTATACTCCAATGGTATAGCCACAAGCTGCAACACTTGATCAGTAAATAATTTATTGAAAAAGCAAATTAACGAAAGCCATGTTAAACAAATTCAAGATTATCTGGTTAGAGTTAGTTTTAGCTTTTATTCCAGAAGATACTAGCCCTGCATCATAACAAACATTGCATGCAACATTCATCCATTCTTTCACTGGTGTTATCATTGGTCTATTATGCGCAAATAATAGTGATCTTCACCTTGATAAGCTGTAAGGGTATAATAGTAACAAAAAGCGACTTTGTCTCTGTTCTCAATGAGCTCCAGCTGCTTTGGAAGACAAGAGAAGTAAACAGGCAATGCAAAATGCATACAGTGAGCCATGTCTCATGTGCGGGAGAGTATAGAACCAGGCCCCCAACCCTATCTCCGTAGTCTTGGAGGGTACTAAGTGACAACTAAGCCTAAAGAACTAGAAAAGCAAGGCAGAGACAGAGTTGTATTAGGTATGTGAAAATCACGTGTAAATGTATTTGCAGGTTGAACTTAGGCATCTCGATATTTTGTCCTTGACTTACTCTCTAGCTCTTTTTCACACATAGAAGTTTTGTCTCCTGGCCTGAACTGTACAACCACCACCAGCGTCTGCTTCCTCTTTTGTACTCCTCAATAAACCTAGTCCAAGCTTGGGTGTCTTGCTGCTGTGACTCTAGCTGAATTCACAACAGTTGTGCATTTGCAGATCCAAACACTTTTGGTATGTTCCTTGTGTGCTTTTTCACTGCACCATTCTCTCTTCCTTTCTGCTCCGTTTGTGCAACAGTCTGTGCTTCCTTTTATGCAAATACTAGCTCAGGGTCATAGACTCAAAAACCTCCCTGGGCCAGGCCAGTGATCATCAATCTGGGAAGGGCTACAGCATGAGGGCGTGGTGGGCCTATGAGCATCTAGACAGCACACGCCTGCTGAAGGAGTTCCAATTCTTTGTTTTGTTTTTCTGAAACACTGAGCCACCCAAACAGAACACCTCTGTTGGATAGATCTGGCCCACTAGTCTCCCATTATGACCTCTGTCTGTGAGGTCCCTAGGGGCAAAATGATGTGTTATTTGTTTTCCAATCCCCAGGGCATGGTGCAGAGTAGGTGTCTGGGAATTGTTTGTGGTTGAATCTAATCACACTTTCCCAGGGGAGCTTTGGAAAACACCAGCTGTGCAAGTTCTGATCCACCCTGAATGATCAGTGGCTCAGTCAGATAAAGGTAACTTGGTACACTGATGTGTAAGAAAGAAATGAAACTCTAAAATTACAGAAAAACTTGCCTTAGATTATTCACCTCTTAAGAGATCAAGTTAGAATTCAGACACAGCGATGACTGACCTCAGATACCACAGTGTTCCATGTAACGTAAATAAAAACAGAAATTGCAAATTCTAATAATAAGACCAGACGATGTTTTTTTTTTTCCTCTTCGGCTGGTTGAAATACTTGTTGAAGGCCATTTTTATCATGCTATTCTTTTGCTTAAAACTTTTCTCCTTGTTCTCAGTGCAAAGAACAATGTGGCCCACCGGGACCTGAAGGACCCTGCAGGACCCAGTACACATAACTCCCTCCCTTGCTTATCCCACCACACTGGTCTTACAGCCTTCACATTTTTCTTGTTAACTCTTAATTCATTTGCAGTTATATATCCTCTGCTGCAAATTCTTTCCCTGTACAGCTCATTGCTTACATCCAACTCATTCTCCAGCTCTGAGCTTTAGAGTCTCTCATTGAAGAAAGCAACTCCTTGCACCTCAGGCCAAGGTATAGTCCCTCTGTCCATGCTGACATTATTCTCCATGCTGTCCCTTTAAGGCATAATTACTGTTTGTGATTAAGCAATTCTGTGGTTAAGTATCCAGAGTGTTGCTTGGACCGGCAGGGACAATGTCTATCTTATCCCTGTTACAGCACCAATGCCTAAGCAGAGTTTGGCTCAGAACCAGGGATCAATACATATTTGCTGAGTGGATAAATGGAGGAAGTAAGAGGTTGCCCATGACCAAGGATGCATGAGTGTTGGTCAGTTGGACACTCTTCAATGACCCTGCAGCTGAGTGAAGCTCATAGATGGTATGGAAGAGGAAGAGGTCAGCATGGTTGACCCTGAAGATTTCTTCAGAGATTCTGAGTCTAGGTTGTCTCTACCCAGACATTCCGAGGACATTTATGGGGTTTGTGCACTGCTTGTACCGCAGTCTGAGACCTGTACAAAGTAGGTCAGATACCGTAATATAACTCGACAAGTCACTCGCGAGAGACTTGGCTGTCCCAAATAATTCAAGTCAGAGAACCAGGCTATGGCTGAATAAGCAGAGGACGAGGGTGTTTATTAAGGTGATAGAGCATAATGAACCCAGGGCAACAGAGGGATGTCTGGCTCGCTATTAGATCAGTTATCAAACTACAGCAATGTCCCCTCTTCAGAATGGAGTGACATGAGCCTGTGACATGTTAGGTCAGTCAAGGCCTGCAGTCGTGGTCCCTGGAAAACAAGCACTAAAATCTCTTTTGAAGTCTAATTTAGTGCTTGGATTTATACTGGACCTTCAGGATCACCTTGCACAGAAGTAATGACAAGGTGACTTTGGGACCTCCCTTCTCCCAGCTTTCTTTTAACCATCCCTGGACTATTTCCACCCTTCCTATTTTGTGACAAGCAGCTTCAAAAGTCAACAGAAGTTAAATACTAAATAATTTTAGTGAAACAGACAAAATTCAGTCTCACCAAAGAGGTTTTAGCAAGGGAATGACAAAAAGGACCTTGAGATAATGAGTTACTCGAAAGTAAAATGATTATGATGGTTCTCCTGATTACAAACGTCTGTGGGATCACTTTTGCCAACAAGAAAAAACACCAAAACCTCTAGCACAGTTAATAGGTATCTTACTCAATCTGGCACCAACCTGCCTCTTTATTTAGCTCTATCACTTTCCTCTCCAAACATACAGGACGTCTGCTGGTGTCCATTTCTGCAGAGAATACTTTCTGTACTACTCTCTGCCATGGACAAATGCATAAGCAAATGTTATAGCATTTGTTAAATTATTAGCTACTTACTTTTCTGCAGGTTTGGGCCCCTCATGAGGCTAAATCATCACCAAGATCAAGAGCTTTATTTCAGTCTTTTTTCATGCAGTTTCTGGCAAACAGACAATATTGCATACATATGGGGGGAGCTTATTAAGGAATGAATGAAATGAACGAATAGAGGAATGAATACAGAACTGGGAGTCAAGGGGATTGATCCCGTGTAAAAATGTGGACTTTTCTCCAAGGGTGAGGTGAAACCACTGGACGGCTTTCAAGAGAGAGTGACAGATTTGCTTTGAAAACATAAATCTGGTCACAAGGGAGGGGCTTAGAGAAACCCATGCAGAAGACGTAGGGGAAGGAGCTGTAGGAATCCGCCAAAGACACAATGGTGGTCAGATGAGGGCGTGGAAAGAAGATAACAAACGAGCAAGATAATTAGGGCCAGTATCAATAAGACTCCATGAATATTTGGTCATGGGTGGTAAGGATGACTTCTGGATCTCTGCCACTATGAGTGGGTAGATGGAGACAGTACTTAATAAAATGGAACATTGTTTAAAAATACATAACAACTCTTCCCAGAATTACTTTGGATAGGCACATTTGATCTCATCATCACATTAATATTTTGTCAGTTGACTTGAGTGGCTTTTTTGGTAATCAAGGATTTGTGAGTTATATGGTTCTAGAGGATTTGCTTGTGTTTCTGTTGCCTATGAGTTTTAATTAGTTAATTTTATTTATCACAATCTGCAGTTCTCTTGGTTTTGATTAGGCTGGGGTTTATTTTCTTTATGAGACCTTGTCAGTCTGACAATATATTTGTTTCATTCATAAAATAAAGTTGGCTACATGAAATTTTTTGAGCAACATAATTGTTTTTCATATCAGAATGACATGAAGATTGTATATTTTGGGTTGCAAAGGAAAAGTCTAGGTTTTCTCACCCACATTAGTAATATAATTAGATTTACAATTCAAATCAATAAAAAATACATAGGCTTAATTACACATATTCATATATATTGTGTTATATTTGATTACAGCTTAAACTTCGTTTATGGGAGTTTATAAAGCCTAACATCAGCCCTAGCTCCCCCATGATGAAAGAATGTTACACTAAACTGCAGTCTATTACTTCTGCCAGGCTATTCAGTAAAAGTGAGAGAATCAATTTGAGCAGATGCATGTTTATGGAAAGTAATAAATGATATTTTTAAATGTGAAATATTCTCTTTTTATTAGGCATCTCTTTATAATGTGTTGGATTGTCATTAAATTTTATAAACATTTCATCATCAAATACTTTATCCTTTGAGAAATAGAAAAAAGATGAATTTATAGTTTATCAATACATAAATTTTAATACTCATGTGTGCATCCCAAAATACTGTTCATTCAATCCCTATTCATTCCATCTTCAAGTACTTCACAATTCCAATTGGAAAACGTTTTATCATCCCCAGTTCTATTTTTGACACTGGGGATACAGGAATGGGTTTGGTTCAGGTCCCTGACTTGGAGGACCTCACAGTTTGGGGGTGAAGACAGATATGCAGATGATGACTTGTGCTCAGTATGGCACAGGGAAGAGAGAGGCAGCCTCAGAGCAGGAAATGATTTGTGCTCTCCAGAGTGGTTGAAATGAGGTATGGGAGTGACTTCTAGGAAGAGGTAGTTTCTGAACTGAAATGTCACAGGGGCATGGGATTTTAAGATGTGCTCATAAAACTGTAAGTAGTTCCTTATTCCTGGATCATAACATTCAAGGAGGAAGAGATAGGAAGTGATCTGGATTAGAAGCCCCTGTGAGCCACACCAAGTCCTTTAGAATATATTTTGAGAGCTCCTAATAGATAATCGTTTGAGGCAGAGCAAGGAAACCTAAAAATCCAAGGTGGCTCCTGAAACATATCCTCCCTGCTTTCACCATTCTTTTTGGCACAGAATCCCATGGTCAAATATATGATAGCATCAGGATGACATTTTGGAGTTTATTTGGTTTTGTTTTGTTTTTAAAGGAATGTCATCTCAGGCACCATGAGTTATAGGAGGAGGGCAGTGCCTTCCTGCATGCATTGGTGCTGGGATCATGAGTCAATGCCAGGGTGACGTTGCCCCCTCATCTGAATACACCCACTCCAAGCTAAGTGGGCGGCCAAAGCAGGCAGGAGCTGGCTTTCCCCTTTCAGGCTCTGGGTTTTTCTTTTCACAGAGACAATGTCATTCCAAGTGAATTGCCCAGGAAGTGAGGAAGCTACATCTCTTTTCAGGCTGTGGCCCTGAACACCGGGGCCTGAACAATGGTTTGCCTGACAGCAACAGGCTGTGGAAGATTTATTGTACTCTGAATTTTGTTTCATGCACTTTTTCTTTTCTGTGAAAGGAAAAAGGACCATTCTTTCCAGAATCCAGCACATTTTTCTCCTCCACAGAGTCCCTCAGCAACCTTGATATTTGAAGCAGTTATAAAAACAACTTTGCTTCCTCATTCTGCCCTTCCGAGGCCAAGGCATGCTTTCTCAGGGACATCAGGCTAAAAGCGCCCTCAGCCATCAATTCTTCTTGTGAAAAGGAATAATTAATGCCATTTGCTGAGCATCTTTTTTATATGTCAAATATGAAGCCAAGTGTGTTTTCCTATTTAATAAAAAATGTTCTTATTTTGAATTTTGAAGTAATTTAGATGTATTGAAATTTCAAAAAGTGCAAAATTCCCTTATACTCTTCACCCAGCTACCCCGATTGTGAATGTCCACAGAACGAGGCTCACGGGTAGCCCATTTCCATCCACATTGTCCTGTGAGTTCATCCCAGCCCTCTTTCAGATCTGTCAATCTTCCTTTCTCTCTGGTCTGGGATCTGATTCCAGATCTCAGGCTACATTTGGTTGCAAGATCCCTCATCTTTAATCTGGAGCAAGTCCCTCAGTCTTTCCCCTTTTTTCATGATTTTGACAGTTTTGAAGAGAACTGGTCAGTTGTTTTGTAAAGAACCTCTTAATTTGGGTTGCCTAATGTTTCTTCACTATTAAATTCCAGCTACGCATTTATATATATATATATAATTGCACTTTAGGTTCTGGGGTACATGTGCAGAACATGCATGATAGTTGCATAGGTACATACATGGCAATGTGGTTTGCTGCCTCCATCCCCGTGACCTGTATCTGGCATTTCTCCCCGTGTTAACCTTCCCAACTCTCTACCCCCTGGTGTCCCTCCCCTAGTGCCCCCAACAGACCCCAGTGTGTGATGCTCCCCTCCCTGTGTCCATGTGTTCTCATTGTTCAAGACCTGCCTATGAGTGAGAACATGCGGTGTTTGATTTTCTGTTCTTGTGTCAGAGAATGATGGTTTCTAAGTCCAGATTCATCTATGTCCCCACAAAGGACACAAACTCATCGTTTTTTACGGCTGCATAGTATTCCATGGTGTATATGTGCCACATTTTCCTTGTCCAGTCTATTATCGATGGGCATTTGGGTTGGTTCCAGGTTTTTGCTATTGTAAACAGTGCTGCAATGAACATATGTGTGCATGTGTCCTTATAATAGAACAATTTATAATCCTTTGGATGTATACCCAGTAATGGGATTGCTGGGTCAAATGGAATTTCTATTTCTAGGTCCTTGAGCCACAATGTCTTCCACAATGGTTGAACTAATTTACACTCCCACCAGCAGTGTAAAAGTGTTCCTATTTCTCCACATCCTCTCCAGTATCTGTTGTCTCCAGATTTTTTAATGACCACCATTCTAACTGACGTGAGATGGTATCTCAATGTGGTTTTGATTTGCATTTCTCTAATGACCGGTAATGATGAACATTTTTTCATTTGTTTGTTGGTCTTATAAATGTCTTCT
>CAUYLG010046020.1:0-25555 GCA_963573385.1 Cacajao melanocephalus | reverse complement strand
AATTGTTCTATTATAAAGACACATGCACACGTATGTTCATTGGGGCACTGTTTACAATAGCAAAGACCTAGAACCAACCCAAATGTCCATCATCAATAGACTAGATAAAGAAAATGTGGCACATATACACCATGGAATACTGTGCAGCCATAAAAAACGATGAGTTCGTGTCCTTCATAGGGACATGGATGAATCTGGAAACCATCATTCTCAGCAACTGACCCAAGAACAGAAAACCAAACACCATATATTATCAATCATAGGTGGGTGTTGAACAATTAGAACATGTGGACACAGGGAGGGGAGCATCACACACTGGAGTCAGTAGCGGGGGTTAGGGAGGGACAGTGGGGGTGGGGAATGTGGGGAGGGATAATGAGAGGAGAAATACCAGATATAGGTGATGGAGGGATGGAGGCGGCAAACCACCTTGCCATGTATGTACTATGCAACAATCCTGCATGATCTGCAAATGTACCCCAGAACCTAAAGTACAATAAAAATAAATAAATAAATAAATAAACGATATATTCTTCATTTTTGTACATCTACAGTACCACATATGTCTTGCATACAGTAGGGACATGTTAATTGAATTCTGACCTGAAATTTGTTGATTGAAGGTTAGGAGTGGGGTAGTGCTGGTGTAGGTGGCAGTAGTGAAGGAGAAGAAGAAAAGTTATTATCTTCGGGGAAAGCTATCCAAGTAACCATAGTATCAGAGACTAATATAGGAAGAGTTCGACATTAAATGCTATTTTTTAAAAATCAGCTAAGTAAGAATTGGAAGGAAAAAAAATACTGAATCTGGCGATTAAATGTTTCTGTGGTAGGGCAGAAATAAGTGGTTGTACATTTTCAAAAAATAGTAACACTGATCATTATTTATTTATTTACAGACACGGTCTCACAACATTACCCAGGCTAAAGTGCAGTGGCTATTTACAGGCACAACTGCTATCCACTGCAACCCTGAACTCCTGGCCTCAAGGGACTGTCTTGCCTTGATCTCCTGAGTAGCTGGGACTACAGGAAGGTGCCACCTTGCCTGATGGGTAACACAGATAATTACAGCAAAAGATGAAAGGGTTTAGGGGACACAAGGAGATGCAGAAGGCCCATATATGGTTAAAGGCATAGAGGAACAAATAAGTTAAGACTAAAGGTATTAGAAAAAACAAGGATAAGACCATTTTTACAGCAGGCAAAACTTTCCTTTGCTTAGGAAATTAGAAATTAGCCATTCTCCCTAATAATGACTGCCATCTATTTTTGTAAAGAAATAGGAAAAATAGTTGATTCTAACACACTGGCATATTTACTTTTATGGCAGAAATACCCAAAGGGTTCAAAACCAACTAACAGAGCTTCTCTAAAAACATTTTTAGAGTTCATAAGAAAATTGCAGGGCAAATCAAATATGTAAATTTAACCAACTTAAGCATATCTATCCTTTGTGGCCTAATCAACTACAAATAGGTATAATTTTATGACATGGAAAAAATTCAAATAATTTCAAGTCTCTACAGAGGTTTTATTGCAAAGGTAGTTTATTCAATTTGGTAGTTTATTCAATGATCTGCAAAGCTGTGTACTAGTTACATTTCAAATTTAATTGACTTTCAGGTACCATGGCCCCATATCAGCTCCCATACTTTTCTCTAAACATAAAAGCATTTCTATGCCTTTAAAATTAACTGTTGAGCTGGGCTTGCTAGTGTACACCTATAGTACCAGCTACTCGTGAGGTGGAGGCAGGAGGATCCCTAGAGCCCAGGAGTTCTAGGCTGAAGTGCGCCTAATTGAGCCTGTCAGCAGCCACTGTACTCCAGCCTGGGCAACATATTAAGGTCCTGTCTCTTTAAAAAAAAGTTGATGATAAAATTTTATTTGTATTTATTTCCACAAATCGAACATTTTTCAGTGATATTTACTCTAATGTATTTTTTTCCCTCTTGTTCTCTACTCAATCCAACTCAAGTATTTTTTTTCTAAAATTGGGGTGTGATAGACAGGTAAATAGGCATATATTTCCTAATTCACTTTTCTTTTGGAGGTTTTCATTATGTTTTAAGAGTCTCACTCCCACATATTAAAATGACTCATTTATAATTTAAAGTTAACTTTAATCTTGATGTATTAAAGGTTCCCTCCTTCCAAATATTTGCTGCTAGCTTCATTTAGGCTGTCATTGTGTTCATATTTAAAGTCTACAAAATGAAACAAAATGAAAGTGATAAAAACAATATATTTACTTATCCATTCTTTCATGTTTAGAACTTCAGTGTTCTAGGGAAGAAGTACTAGGGAACTGCTATAATTTTACCTCTCTGTTTCTCATCCTCACCAGAGCAAAGAAATACTAGAGATCTTCACACATAAGCCAGGGTAAGAAACAAGGGAGATAAAAAAGAAAAATAAAAAACAGGTAATAGGGATGGAGAAGTGAAGACAGGTATAGCAGGCAGTCGATTATTTCTTCATATTTTTCCCTGGCAAGGATAATGCATATTCTATTTAAAAGCCCCATAATAAGTTTAAGCAGATAAAATGGAGGCTAGAGCATCAGCATGGTATTGTAGAAACAGTACAGGCTTTGGGGTCAAAATATATAAGTTTAAATATAGATTCCAACACTTCCTAACTTTCTGAACTTACTGTTTTATTTAGCTCAATCTTTCCCAGTAGACTACATAATGGAACCTTGACTCTCTTGTTCACTCTTGTAAGCCTAGCACCTAGCATGATACTTGATAAATAGTGAGGACTTCAGTAAGTAACTGTAGAACAAATGACAAATAATTCCGAGCAAATTTTTCCAACTCTGAGTCTATTTCCTAATACATAAATACAATAAAATGTATATTTCATAAAACTCTGCAAAGTTTCTATGTATTTAAAGTATCCAGGAGAGCATCTTCTGTCACTAAATGCTTAATTTAGCATTCTCTAGGTGGTCTGCAATAGCATAAATCAATAAATAGCCATCAATGTTTTTAAAACATCAACACCTCTTCTCCTGTACCTCATATTCATATGGATTATAATATTGCCTGTACTCATGCCTGCTTCCAAGGCTTTTCCTCTTTAGTGCCTATGATAGGTTGTTGTGAGGATTAAATGAGACAATGCAAGTAAATTACTTGGCAATGTGATTAACATATGGTTAGAACTCAATAAATTTAAGGTTTTTTTTTCTCATAAGTTTAAATGGTACTTGGTGTCTAGTGACTAACAATACTTAAGACTCAAATGCAGTTTGATGTAAACCAAACTGACTGTTATAGCTGCAGAGAGATCAGCTACAGGACTAAGCTGGAAGAGTTTACCTAAAATGATAATTCCCAGTTCTAATGGTTACTACAGCTTCTCTTCTATTCAATCCAAAGCTGCCTTATAATTTCACATGAGAGGCCAGAACTTAGAAGGGAAAAAATAGCCTTGCAACCAATTCCTCTCCCTTTTCTTTTTGAAACAAGAAATATTAGTACTTGGTTTTAATCCATCAGAGTCTAGATATTAGAATTATAACAAGGAAGGAAGAAGACATTTTCTCCCTTTCTTTGTTCTACTATCCTTAAGATTTTTTTAAAGATTAAAATGCTTCAAAGGTGTATATTAAAGACCTAATTTAACTACACAGTTGATATTAATCAGATTTTGCTTATATGCCACGCATCATAATATCTGCATAGTATTTTCTCATCGGCTCATCATTTTAAATCTTAAGAATATTTAGGTATACTTTTCATGCTTTAAAATGGTCATTCTGTCTGAAAAAATATCAAAGTGAAATTTCAATAGGTATTTGGAGTTGTTCTCTTTAGAAAACAGACTGCTGCAAACATTTACTTTCACATAAACCAGAGTCAAATTGGTCAGCTCTGAATACTAGATTCTATAATCAATTAGCTAGAAAAAGGGAATCTTCAGGGTATGTCTGTTAATTTAGGAAGCAATTTCAAAAGCAAACAGGGTAGGATTCAAAAGAAAATAATTTAAATACATTACTTACTTTTGCAAATAATTCTTGTTGCTGTCTCAGTAACTCTTCTTCAGGAATGCCAAGGTTTTCCAAACGAGAACTGGCCTTTCTTCTTTTTAATGCTACTGTTTTACACTCTTGCAAGACTTCTTTTACTTCACTGATGTAAGAGCCAAATCCCAAACTTTCCAGTGCTAGAGAAATGAAAATATTAAAATATGAAAGGGTGATAAAACACAGCTTTCCCCCAACCTGTGGATCACAAAGTTTTTGTGCGTTTTTCTTTGTAGGAGGGGAATGTTTTGCTGTTTTCTAATAATTGTACCTATTTTATAGTTGCACAACAATTGTCTGGGCAGCAAGACAAATATTTTACCAACCTGCTAAATATTAGGTGGTAAATCAGTTAAAACTTGAGGAATCAAGGCACATGCCTTCACTTTTCATTCTGACTAATTTTTAAAAGACCAAAGCATTTCCTGTAACTAGGAGGGAAAAAAAAGCCCAATATAAGAACATATGGTTTTAGTAAGAAAAAATCTTTTGTGTCATTTGACTTAGAAAAAGTAGGCTGGTAACACATTCTCTACTACATTTCAGTAGGACAGAATAAAAGAACAGATAAGTTTTTCTTTTCTCCAATACACCAACAGGAAGCTATTTTTAGCAGATACTCAAACTGCCAAATTTACGAAATACTGGTGGAAATAAGTCATGAAATTCAGCACTTATAGTCAGCCAACAGGTTTCTCTTGAAAATAAAACTTAACAGGAAAAATAAAAACATTTTTAAATGATGTGGCAGAAAAACTGAGATGAAAGACTATAACGATATAAGAAGCATTAATAAAATTTTTTCTCCCCTTTTCATATTTAGAAAGGGAATTTTATAGGAAAAAAAAATGAGCTGGGCACGGTGGCTCATGATTGTAATTCCAGCACTTTGGGTGGCCAAGGTAGGAGGATCCCTTTAGTCCAGGAGTTCAAGACCACCCTGGGCAACATGGCAAGACCTCATCTCTATAAAAAAAATTAAAAAATTAGCTGAGTGTGATGGCTCATGCCTATGGTTCCAGTTGCTCAGGAGGCTGAGGTGGGAGGATTGCTTGAGAACAGGAGTTTGAGGATGCAGTAAGCCATGACTGCATTGCTGTACTCCAGCCTGGATGACAGAGCAAGACCCTGTCTCAAAAAAAATAAAAATAAAAAAATAAATCACACACTCTAAATACCTTCTTTAACCCAGAAAAGACAAGGCATAAGATTTCCTTCTCTCTCTTTTTTTTAATTAAGACGGGGTTTCACCATGTTGGTCAGGCTGGTCTTGAACTCCCAACCTCAGGTGATCTACCCACCTTGGCCTCCAAAGTGCTTGGATTACAGGCATGAGCCACCACACCCAGCCAAAATTTCCTTCTCATAGTATATTATATTTTATAGTTTTGGTATGTTGACTAATGTCCTAAAGGCATATTTTGTATTGTGAACCAATGATGAAACATAAGTGGTAAAAAACACAGTAAATCAATTTAGCTCATCAGTTCTTGTAGTCTTTCAATCATTATGTTGAATTAGATTGCTTTTTAGTATATATGCTCTCACTTCTAACTTCAGGGATTTGCTCTTCAGAGAGAATGCCAAACCTTTACAAATCCACATGCCCATGCAAACTGTGGTTTTAAGACATTTTGAATGATTTACAACTTTAATTATTTCAAATGTTAAGCTGTTTTGATCAACCCTCTTTAGAAATAACCTGATGCCAAAAAGCAGAGTACTGTGCTATTATTAAGTTAACTCACCTCCCCTGACCTCACTAAAAACTTCAGAAAGGCATTAATCTAAGTTCTATATATCAAATTCACCAACATATAATTCTGGCTTCAAAGAGTTTGAGATATAATGGGAAAATAAGTGACAACTAGGCAGCCTGTATTTTTCATTTGAATTGACAGACTGATTTATTGTTTTAAATGTCAATGATAGAAGCCAAACCTTTTCTATTATCTTTTTTCTTTTTAAAAATCTTTTCTACTATGTAGAAAATTTTAACAAGATTGGCTGGAGACAATACCAAAAAAACCCAAGTGAATGGTTTATGGTTTCCCACCATATTCTGAAGAAAGTCTGATTTCCTAGTCCTACACCAAAGTCATCCAAGATCTAGCCCATGCTACTTTTCCAGCTTTATTTCTGCCATTAAATCTCTGCACTGCTAAATAAGACTGCTCAACATTTCTCAAGGAGCCAGTTTCTCACATTCATGTTGATGGCAATAAACTCAAGGCACAGATTAAACCCCATCTTCAAATTAAGCTTGCTTGATCCTCCCAAACAGACATAATCTCCCCTTTTAAGATCAGATAGACCTACAACTGAAATTTGGTTGACACAGTATTTGTAAAACCTTGGATCAATTGTTTAATATGTCTAAGCTTCAGTTTTTCCATCTATAAAATGAGAATAGCAACCATTTCATAACAGCTTCCTACAACCAGGAGCAAGTACAGTGGTTAAGCATGCAGGCCTTAAAGCCAACCGCCAGGGACTGACTCCAAACTCTGCCTCATATTAGCTGTGTGACCCTTCACCTCCGAGCCTCACAGTTTTCTCACCTCTAAGAAAGAGTAACAATAGCACTTACATCTCATTGGATCAGGATGTGAATAAATGAATTAATGTAAGAGATTAGAACAAAGGCTAGTCCCACAGAGTGAGCAATATATTATATATTTATTATCACACTGTGGCTGAGCACAGTGGCTCACGCCTGTAATCTCAGTGTTTTGGGAGGCCAAGACAGGAGGACAGATTGAGGCCAGGAGTTCCAGACCAGTGTGGGCAACACAGTGAGACTCTGTGTCTACAAAAAATTAAAAATTAGCCAGGCACCGTGGCACATGCCTGTAGTCCCAGCTACTTGGGAGGCTGAGGCAGGAAAATCACTTATGCCCAGGAGTTTGAGGCCAAGTGAACTATGACTGTGGCACTGTACTCCAACCTGGGTGAGAGAGCAAGTTCCTGCCTCTTAAAAATTAAAAATAATAAATCGATATCATATTGTTATTAGTTTTAAGATTGTAGGAATCAACAGGTAATTAACATAAGGCATTTAACAGTGTCTAGCACATAAGAATCACTTAACCAACTCAGACTATGTATTACTCATCTTTATTTTTAAAATTTAAAAGAGTACCCTCGTAAGTGTATAGGACCTAAATGAATGTATAGCTATACAATATCACATTTAAATTCAAGCTGGACAAGCATATTGATAAAAAATTAAATTTATAAAATTAACAAATCATCACACTGTAGAGACAACTCCTCAAAATAGCATGAATTACTAGACACTAAGAAAATCCAAGCCAGCTGACCATGGTGGCTCATGCCTGTAATCCCAGCACTTTGGGAGGCCAAGGCGAGGGGATCACTTGAGGTCAGGAGGTAGAGACCACCCTGGCCCACATGGCAACACCTTGTCTCTAAAAAAAATACAAAAATTAGCCAGGTATGGTGGCACATGTCTGTAATCCCAGCTACTCAGGAGGCTGAGGGACGAGAATCACTTGAACCTGAGAGGCAGAGGTTGTATTGAGCCGAGATCACACCACTGCACTCCAGCCTGACAGAACATGACTCTGTCTCAAAAAGTAATAATAAAGAAAGAAAATCCAATCCAAGCTATTTTTAACCATGGAGGCCTTGAATTTAAAAACTCAAAAAATATATAACTACCTTTGAAAACATTTAAGGCTGAGAACACTGCTTTCAAGAAACTGGCAAGTAGGTCCAAGGTTAATATTTAATGTTATTCAAAAACTTGCCATATGTAAAAACTATACTCTCAATAAAATGGTTGAAAAGGAGCAGCCATAAATTTAACTTCAAAAATTTCATTGACTTTAATTTTGAACACATTTGGCTAACAGATATCAATAACTGGCCATAGTATCTTCTAAATAGGAAGATATTTTACATCTCCTATTTTGCTATCATTCCTATTTTATCATTAATTATCATTCCCATTTTACACAAAAAGAATATTAAAGAATAAAGGAAATGGCTCCCGAGCAGGGCCACCCTTTATAGTTGTATAGATTGTTCAGTATACAACATACTAGAGGACCATTCTTATTGTAAATACCATAAATTTGTATGTTTACCGTGACACTTTTTCTAGCAGACAGTAGAAATGTTTTTTAAGGAAGGAGTGCCCTTTTCTAATTTGTACGAAGGGAACTTATGGACTATTGATGGCCCTATTTCTAAGGATCTCATGTTTCTAAAACAGAAAAATAGTTTTTAAAAAATTTGTGGGTAAAACTAACACACATCACTATATATCACCCTCTGCCATGTATCTTAAAACTACAAACAGCAAAGTCCATGGTGTATATAAGGGGAACAACTATTTAGCACATTTTTCAGCTTAAAAGACAGATGTTAACAAGACAGCTATTAAAAAAACAAAAAAAGTAAAAACTTCTCCTAAGCAACAATAATCTTCATATATGCTTATCTTATTTTACAAAGTGATGTACTCCTGAAAAGTTCTATCATAACATAAATTTATGTGAATCCCTTTATACTTCATATGCATAAAGTGTGTTTTTCATTTTTTAAATTATGTGATATATAGTACTCTTTAAATACTATATAAAGCAGCATTCTCTAATTTCTCCATTTTCTTTTGCTTGTGGGAGAGAAGGGACTAATGTATTTCACATAAAATACATTAAGAGGATGTAGGCCAACGTGACTTCTTGGCTCATTATCCTCACAAAAGTTTCTGAAGACCCTTAAGAATCATGTCCTCCATGGTATTACTACCGGGAATCTTGGACAACAATGAGAGACGAAGGGCAGAGAAGGAACTGAGTATCATATATCTTAATATCCTTAGTAGTATTTAGCACAATGCCAAGTACTTGGTAGTATTCAATAAGTAATTGTAGGGTGGCTGAAGGAAAACAGGAACAGGCTTTAGAGCAAAGCTTCTCAAAGTGTGGTCCATGGACTTGTGCCAGAACTGCTCCAAATGGATACGGATTAGTTAAGTATAGAAAGTCAAAGCATTTAAGTACCTTCACTGCAATTTGACAAAATAATTTTATGTCTATTGAATCTAATAGTAGAAAATGGAGTGTTGGTCTTTTACTCATCTTTTTTAGTGATCCGTTTTCATGTTATCTTACAAAGGTACCAGTGTGAGAAGGACAGGAATTTTTTTAAAACTCCTTCAACGTAAGACAGCTTGGAGCAACTCAGTGGCTGAAGATGCAAATTCTCAGATACTCTTTCAAACTTTTACTACTTTCAGTTACTATTCTCATAAATGTGAGGGCAGATATTTCATGTAAAGTTCTCAACCCCTGACTAATTCTCAAAAATTACAATACCTGAAATCAAGTTTTATACATAAATAAGAAAATCTCAAACGATTTGCCTAAGGTTAAAGAATTGTCAGTGCAGAACCTACAGCTCTTGACTCTCAATGTCAATTCTTTCTATAAGGCAACAGAACATGTTAGAACTCATTCAAGAATACTTGTTCACAAAACACTCCAACAAAATAGGAATACCTTTTATAGCTCAGAACTCCCTCTATTCATGTGTCTATAATCTTCAGTACCAAGTCTACTTTCTTAAACTCAAAATAAGCTAAACAGAAAACAAATTTTTTTAAAACTAAGTTATATTATTTCATAGATTTACTGGCGATAAAATCAGTTTAACTTTAACTTGCATTTTACAGAACTACCTCAAAATGCTTAATTTGCTCAGACAAGATGAAGCAAGGTGAGAAATGAACAAGTGAAATGTCCTGAAGCAAAGTCTAGTTCATTAAACTTATCATTGAAAACCCAAACTTCAACATGTGAGAATCAAACCACTTTAAAATGTACATTTATACCACTTGGCTATATTCTACATTCCTAATCAATGCTAACAGGAAAGTATAAAATATGTCATATCGATTATGATTTGTATATAGGAACACACTTCAAACACCTAAAACATATAAACGTTAAGAATTTCTTTAAAAATTTAACCTCTCAAAACAAAACTTCTTTGGAACAATTAAACAATATGAGATTACAAATGTATAAAGTCTATAACCCCAACTGGGGAGAATTCTTGGGTGAATATGTAGATTCTTATCCACTTAATAGCATAATACAAGAAAAAAAAGTAAATTTATAAGACTGTAACAGGTCAATACATGATTTTTTTAAATGAATAAATCATCTTCATTCCACAAAGGAAATGCTTTTCCACTATAACTTTCTGACTCACGTTAAACTTCATTTAGCATATTCCAAAGTTGAACTATTTAGCATACTGCTTGCTACAGCTGCACTTCTATTCCATCATGTCAATCAGAAATCTAAATATATCCTAGAAAAGAATTAACTCTCCCCAAGAAGACAGACTGTAACGTGTTATTAGGTTTTTGGAACGATCCCCACTTCTGTAGTGTAAACAAATGTTTAGGCAGACCCTGTTGAAATCTTTTGCAATTTTCACTAGAAAAGCAATGTTGATGAAAGGTTCTTTTTCCTTTTTATGAGTTGTAAAAAGAAATTACAGCTATCTGTGCTGGATAATCTTGTGAAAGACTTGTGACAGCAATCACACATACAATGTAAAAATAAATACACAAAGGAAAAAATAGACAACTTGGCTTTCATTTTACTTGCTAGAGTATTCAGCACACCAAACAAGTAGAAAAAAAAATACTAGTTTTAAGAATCAAATATGCTTTTTCCTAGGGATTTTTCTCCTATGGACTGAAATGGGCAGGATATATTTTTCAAACGCCCTCAAGACGTCATAAAGGATTAAAAATGAATCACTTAATCCTTTTGTCAATATTGAAAGTAAAATATTGGATGTGGTCAATATAAGCAGATGTGTTCTCTACTTCAGTACAACAGGAAAGTCACATTTTAAAAAGTTAAATTACAAAAATTAAGTGAATTAAGTAAATTACAACTATCTGCCTACCAAAATGATTAAAGTTAACCATTTTTCCCTGATTTCACAAGCAATCAATACTTCTAAATTAGATTACGAAAGGCAAGTTCTCACCTCAAATTGAGTACAACTCTTTCACAAGAGTACATGTAAAAAAAAAATCGCAAAAGGTACATTCCCAAAACATTATGACTAGTAAATATGTTTCTCCTCTCTGAAACCATCAGAATACAGTCCCCCAAATCCCTATTACAGGACCAAATCCTTTCCAGGATAAAAGAAGCTGTTGAAGCTTTCAGAAGTGCTGTTCAATAACAGCTTAAGTGTATACATTCAAATGGTAATGACAGTAGGAAAGGACAAGGAAATTTTCCGTTAAAAAAAAAACAACGAAACTTACATAAACTTTCAATCCAAGATTTTAAAACTTACCTCCACAGAACAGAACAAAGCAAACGACATAAAAGCAAACAAAAAGAAGAAACAAAAATTTAAAGTTCACCCTTTTCTTACAGAATGGAACAGGAGTGAGCGCTCTGGTAACTCATTCATGAACGTACCATCAAACCATTTTTAAAGCAGAAAACATACTCCTTTCATTCAACAGCGATAAACTTGACAACGCTGAACATCGCATGTTAAGAATCTTTTAACTCATGTGTTCAAATGATAAATCTTTTCGTCTACATTGGTGAAAGGTCAGGTGGGGAAGGGATGCTCTGTCTCCACTCATGCTTGAAGTTCCTCTGTCGGAATTTTAACTTTCCAAGGGAGAACTTCTGCGTTCCTTAATTATTATCTAAGTTCAACTTCAGGCAAGCAATTCTTGTTGCTTCGGCTTACCTGGTTGTAAAGTGAGATCACTCTTATTCTTTATGTTTTGGGGACGTTGACCTAAATGTCTGCACTCCTTGCGTGAATTTGCTGGATGAAAAGTACTGCAAGAATGCTACAAAGGGAGTGTTTTAAAGCACCGGCTGCTTACATGCCAGTCTGGCTTTTTCATAAAGTTACATACCAGTGAAGAGCAACGCAGGCTTTGACACGAACAGGTCACGCGATTAGCAGACTGCCCCCTAGACCCTCATTCAAACCAATTGCCACACATGACTTACCTTGTATGACATGCTCTGGTGAGATGGTCTTCTTTTCCGATTTGTTACAAATCTCATTGGCTTCAGAAGATATAAGGTGAATGAATTCAGTGCAGCAGTTCACCACCAGCTCTCGAGCATCGTTGGCCACTCGGACATTAGGAAGAGTCTCTTTGATCATTTTATTGATAGCAGCTCTGGGGATAGTGAGATCATCATCGTTGCCAGACGAGGAAGCCATAGTACCTTCCTGTTTCTCGCGCCTCGACTTTTAAAAACTCCCCAGCTCTGGTCCACTACTCTACGGAGATTTCTCAAAAAGCCGCCCTCGGAGAGTGATCCCGGGGGATGTTCTGCGAAGAGGGTGCAGAAAATGAACGGAGGAGGAGCTGGCTTGAGGGCTGGGAACACCCGAGTGTGTAAGAGATTTAGGATGAGTTTGGGAAGAAAGTGGGGGCCTGAGGATTCTAGAGAGAGCACAGCCCCGGCTGAGGAGGGGAAAGCACGGTGGTCCGGAAATTTGAGCGGCTGGGGAACCACCTTCGGGTCTCCTCAGAGTGGCGAGCGCTGTCGCCTAACTGGTCCCCAACGGTGTCGGAGCAGAGGCAAGATCCAGCGGCACTGGCCTCGCCGCGGTACCAGGCGGGTACCCAGCGGGTTCGGCTCTACAGAGCCCGAGGCCCCGCTGCCGCTGCCGCTGCCGCTGCCGCCGCCGCCAGCAGCCGTTGCCGCTGCCTTGGCCAAACCATCCTTCAGACACCCGCGCCGCCGCCTCACAACATGTCCGCCGCTACCGCTACCGCTGCTGGAACGGCGACGGCCGCCTGAGAACTAATATGGACAGAGCCAGGCACAATGGGAGTCGCACTGGCTGCCGCCGTGGCCGTGTAGACCGAACGTAGATCGTGGAAGCCGAAGCCGCGGCAACGGTGGTCCCTCCAGAGGCCAGGGAAGGTTTGCTGGAAGCCGCTCCCGACACCCTTTGCGCCACCGGAAGCCTCGATCCCTCAGATTTCTCCCTCCCTCCCGGACCGACTTCCGGGTGTGGCTGCAGCCCTTCCCCCACCCACGCCGGCAGCAGCCGCCAGTTCGCGCTGCCAGCAGCTTCCGCCTGCTGCGGTCCTGGCAAGCGCCTCGGGATCTCGTCCCTTCAGAGGCCCTAGCCAGGCAAGCGCGCGCCTCACTGTACCGGAGAGATCCAAGAACGCGCTTGTTCTGGGGCCAGTACGCTGGATCTGGGAAGGGGTCGGTGGCCGGGTAGATGGGCGAGGAGGGATCGTCTACCCTCTTACAAGCAGCTGAGGCCTCCGAACCCTTCCCTAGCCGGATTTGGGGATAGAGGAGCGCTGGTATTAATAAAATAGCTCTCTTTGTTATTCCTTTAGGAGCCCAAATGAGGATTGAAAGTGAGAAGAATGGGGCCTGAGCTTGGGAGTGGGAGGTGGGGAAAGCAGAACCCCATGTGCCTGTTTCTGCATCGTCTGGAGAAAAAGCTTTTGAAGATGTCTAATAGACCTTATTCGGATTAAGCTCTCTAAAGTCCTCCACCTATATATGTGTGTGTATATATATATATATTTTTTTCTTTTTTTTGCTTCATGGCAAATGAAACATTTAGAGAAGTTACTTGTCCAGAGGAGACTAAGTCCCCTAAGTAGGAAAGTAGAAGTCAGTTCCAGCATAATGGAAATGCATGGCATTCAGTGAGCTATATTAGAATGTTCCCATTTAGCCAGTTTTCATGGTGTATTCCATGTTGGCTTCTGCAGGGGAAAAAAATGTTAGAGCATCTTAAGCAACTGGTTTTTGCTTCTTTCCATAGTGACTAGTAATAACAACGGGTGTCAAGATCTAAACAGCAATTGCATTTTTTTTTAAAGTGTGTCAGCTGGGCGCTGTGGCTCATCATGCCTGTAAACTCAACACTGGGAGGCTGAGGCAGGGGGGTCACTTGAGCCCAGGAGTTCAAGATCAGCCTGGGCAACATAGGGAGACCCGTCCCTACAAAAAATGTATATGTGTGTGTGTGTGTGTGTGTGTGTGTGTATACATATATATATATGTACCAGCATCCCACTGTTTATAGTATAGCCTCTTCCATACGACAGTATGACATATTTAGTTTTTTTTTTTTTTTACACGAGGCTTGGTGGCAGGCATCTGTAGTTACTCTGGAGGCTGAGGTGGGTGGGAGGATCGATTGAGCCCAGGGAGTCAAGGCTGCAGTGAGCTGCGATTGTGCCACTACACTTCCAGCCTGGGTGACAGAGCAAGATTCTTTGTCTCAAAAAGAAAAAAAAAAACACTGAGTTTGTTATACCATCATGTGGAAGAAGAGGCTATACTTTAAATAGGGAGATGTTGGAATTAACAAGACACCATTTAAATCCATTTTGTCACTTTGGTTCATCAGATTCATTGCTCTTGATACATAGGATGGCAACTGGCTTGTTGGCAATGTTTTCTTAAAACGTTCTGTCTGACCCCTGCTTTCTTTTTTTTTCTCTCTCTCCAAAATGATCTCCTTTGAGACCCCTGCTTTCAAGAAGACATTACAGTTTATTACACTATTTTTTCATTTAGCATTTTCTCCAGGACACTTACTAGTTCTTTAATTTCTGAAGTGTTGACACTTGTTTTTCAGTGCTACTAAATTTAGTCAAAACAAAATTTCTTTGATAAAAATAGTATTTAAATTTTCTTCAGGCTGGGCATCATCACTCACACTTGTTATACTAGCACTTTTGAGAGGCTGGCTCAGGAGTTCGAGACCAGCCTGGCCCACATGGTGAAACCCCATCTCTACTAAAAATACAAAAATTTTCTGAGCATGGTGGTGGGTGTCTGTAATCTCAGTTAGTTGGGAGGCTGAGGCAGGAGAATCGCTTGAACCCTGGAGGCAGAGGTTGCAGTGAGCTGAGACCACACCACTACACTACAGCCTGGGTGACAGAGCAAGATTCTGTCTCAAAAAAAAATTTCTTCAAAATGGGAATGTGAACTATTGGCTCAGATGTACCATCTTTATGAAGTGGTGGTTATTTTTTTTTTTTGTCAGTTTACTGTTGATTTAAAGATTTATTTTGGTGCCTAAATTTATCTTGACCTTATCAAGTTTATCAACCCGAAAAAGCTAGCTAGCAAAAAATGTCCCCAAAGTTGTCACAGTGTCACTGACCCATATCTTGTCTCTCCCGAAAAAAGTGTAATAACTTTGCTTTTTCATGTAACATTTATGCTTTATAGACTTATGCTAAATAGATGAGTAGAGTACACATTATTTCAGTAATAGTTTATTACTATAGGCTTCTGTGGTAACATAAATAGAATTGAACGTGTAATAAAAAGACGTAGGTTCCAGTCCCAGCTTTTTGTTACTTAGACAAGTCACTCTCCAAGCCTCATTTTCTTCAATTTAGATATAGAAATATTATGTAACACA
Source organism: Cacajao melanocephalus (assembly GCA_963573385.1). Classification (NCBI taxonomy): domain Eukaryota; kingdom Metazoa; phylum Chordata; class Mammalia; order Primates; family Pitheciidae; genus Cacajao; species Cacajao melanocephalus. The sequence goes on along the minus strand of CAUYLG010046020.1, from coordinate 10,053 downwards.
TAGGATTCAAAGTCAAATGAGACTTGTATGTCACTTTTTATAGTATTTTTCATACTATAAAAAGTGCTTTTTTAGTATGAAGTGTTATATAATGTTAGTGTCTATTATTGTCTTTAACAGGCTTCGTCAGTCTTCAACTAGTAATAAACCATGTAACCAGTTTATTACATATATGGCTGAGAGAAATTTAATTGGATATAAATACCAGTGTGATATGTCATAAAATATGCTAATCCGTAGCCCATATTTAAATGGTTATTTATGGTACACTATATGTAGTTATATTATAAATAGGCTTTTGAGGACAAAGAGAACATCTCCTTATTAAGCTTTAAGAGTTTTAGAGAAAGTGCATATATATGAAACATTATTTTTGTCATGTTGTCTAGGACTGGTAGTGCATACCTGTGATCCTAGCTACTTAGGAAGCTGAGGTGGGATGATCACTTGAGCCCAGGCAGTTGAAGCTGCAGTGAGCCATGATCACGCTACTACACTCCAGCCTGGGTGATAAAGTGAGACCTGTCTCAAAAAAAAAGAAAAAAAAAGTTTAGCCTCAGACTAGAGTTAGGGGAGTGACACTGTCAAAAACAGTGGAGTCGAAAGGGAGCTGTTTAGAGACGATGTGCTTGCTTTTGCACAACAAAAGCTTCAGACAACAGCAGACATTTATAGAAGTGATGTCCGACAGAAAGTGGAAAGAAGACAGCATCTGATTTCTACATTCATTCAATAACTGTCTAGTTCCTGACCATGATATGAGAGAAATAAAGATGAATACAACTCCCACCTGTTCTTGAAGACCCTATAATCTGGTGGGAGATGCAGAATATAAACCAGATTGAAATGAAATACTGTGATAAAGCATACAGGCTAAGAATGTGCATGGGAAGAAGTGATTAAAACACCAGTTGTAAAGTGCAAAGGGTTTTATGGAGGACTGAATATTTTAACTGAGCTTGAAGACTGAACAATTTTGATAGAGAAGGAAAGAGCATGTAGCTGAAGAAAAAACATAAAAGTACATTGTATTGCTTGGGAAAATAAAGTAGTTTGGAGTGGCTCTGTTAATAGGGCTTGTAAAGAGGTGTAGTGATATATGCTGCAGGAAAAGTAGGTTAGGGCAAAAACAAAACATATCAATGCCTGATATGAATTATACACTGTGCCAAAAGTTTTCATATTTGCTATTTCATTTAATTTCCATATAGCCATGCAAAACAGGTGTTTCAACACCCGGAAGAGGGGAGAGGGGAACAGTCTTAGAGAGTTTTACTAATTTGTTCAAAGTCTCACAGATAATAAGTAATGGAGCTGAAATTTCAAAACAGGTTGTTGTTTAACTCCAAAGCTGGAGCTATTTGTAATTTGGTAACAATCTCTAATTTAAAAAAAAGGTTATATTCATTACAGGACTTTAAAAATATAAAGCACTTTCAGATGCATTTGGTTGTTATAACTGAGGGACTGTGCTAACTTCTCTTCCCAGGTCCACAAGGGGCATGGTTTCAAAGGCAAGAACTTCCTAGCGCCATGCTTCCATCCACCTCCCCATCTGGGAGCCTAGAGTTATTTGTCTAACTTTTCCCATGCATGGGCTGGGTAGAAAGCCCAGGTGAGCTTCCTTTGTTTAGAAAGCCCACAAAAAGCTCCAAGGGAGGAGGCCTTGATTTCGGGCCAGGCAACCAATCCTATATCAAAGTTGAAGATCAGTCACTCCAAAGGAAGTTTGGAAAAGCTCCTCTCACTGGATGAGAACTTGAATGGGGAGGGAGTGACTCCGGGGTTAAATTCCCCCTACTCCCTTACCTATACGGATTTCCATCTCTGGATCCCCTCCCATGACAGCGTGGGAGCTCTCTCTCTCTCTATTTCTCTTTCTTTCTCTCTGCCTAATAAATTGTTTTTCTATAAAGCTGTTTGGGTCCAATATTTACTTGAATGAGCTCACTGCACCACCAGGGCCCTCTCCCAATTCTTGGGTGAGTGAGGCCCAAGGACCTGGGAAAACACATCCAATCAGGGAACAGTGAGCATTTTGGGGACAGCCCTGCAGCCTGACTCCTGTCACCCAGTTACATCTGTGGTGAGCCAGCCAGGAGAAATGTCATAAAAGACTGTGTTACTTCGGAGTGGTGAGTGAATCGGACCCCTCTCACTTGCTAAATCTGTCCTATTGCTTCTCCTAAATCCGTTAAGGAGAAGGCGCCTGGCCCAGAGCCCGCGCCTGTGTGGGACCATGGGAGTCCCAGAGGTGTCTGCTGAAAGTGGCCTGGCCAAATTAAAAGGCACTGTGCCTGGCTTTCTCCAAACCTGCTCTCTCTCTCTCTCACTCTCTCTCTCTCTCTCTCTATCTCTCTCTATCTCTCTATTTCTCTCTCTCTCTCTCTCCTCTCTTGCTCTGGGCACAGCCAGGCCAGGCCCGGGAGCTCTGAATGCTGTAGTTCCCCCCAGGCACCCCCACTGCCCACGTGGAGTGGAGCAGCAGTGCTTAAGAAAGGGAAAGCAACTGAACAGGTACTCCTCCAGGGCAGCCTGGCTCGCCACAGCACAGGAGTGCTTCCCCCGGGTGGCCCACTAACCTGGAGTGCCTGGCCTGCTGGCTTGCTGGCCATGCACGCGTGTCTTGGCAAACACTGTCTGCAGAAAGCAGGCACCAAGCACAGAGGTCACCGGCGTGGCGGCTGAGCCGGGCACATGTGGTTGCAAATGCAGGCTCCGTCCCGCCTCTAAGTAGCCTGGCTAGATTTAAAGGTATAGCATTTTTTTATTCAGGCAAAGCTTAATGGAGCCCAGCTGAGCATGCTGCATTGAAGGAGCACCCCAAGGCCCATTTTCGGGAGGAGGCAGTGGCGCAGGGAGGGACCCAACATGTGCATGTGGTCCCAGCAGCCACCATGGCGGACAGTGGCACCGCAGGGGTATGCTTTCTCCAGGCTGCAGGTGCTGCCTGTGTGAGACACGCCTGGTTTTTCAGACTCACCGTGGAGCACAGTTTTTGTTGTTTCTTTCAGACCCACACCTCCTGGGTCCAAACTTCCATAAGGCAGACTTCTTCCCAGCAGCCCCCTGGCACTATAGCAGCCTGAGGATGCCCCAGTCCAGAAGCTAAGCAGGGTCAGGATTGGGGCTTGGATGGGACCCACCTGTAGAAACCAGGAGCTGGAGGCTATAGGATATTGTGTTTTTTGTCACCCACAAATTTCCCAATCCAACTGAATGGTGCCAAAATCTAATAAGGTGCAATTTGTCTTGCCTAGGATTGGCTGTCCGTATTACAGAACTTCTCCATCTAGAAAAACATAGTCCAACCGGGCCCAGGACTCAAACAGTTAATTACAGGGCCCACATCCCTAGGGCATTTTCCTATAATGGAAAGTGGGGTAGGGGAGGAGGCCTGGGTCCTGAGGGCATTGTTTTGGCCTCGGCCACGTGGCCATCCAGCCTTGTTTGGATTGTTGTGCTCAGAGGTCCCCCCTAGAAGTTTACCCTCCTAGGGCAGTTTTATAATCAGGCCTATGTAAATTGAACTCTTGCCAGGGAATATTAACACCCATCATCCAAGCCTCACTGGGCTGGTTCAGGGACTCACTGGTATGAACCACCAATCCCAGCAGTCCCCATGTCTTTATGGTGGTCAATGAAGACATGTAGACAGTGAACGTGTGTGCTACGGCGCCAGTAAGTGTGATTAAACCCAGCACGTGGAAGGCCCCGAAAGATGATCATGTGTCGTGGGCACAAGGAAATTATGAGGTGCTACAACTGGGGGATGCCCCAGGGCTAGCACTATAACTGGGGGATTTCCCAGGCTTGGCGTTGGGAATAACCAGGGATGCGGGTATTCCTATGTTCTATTTCAGATGGGTGCTACTCTTGCCAAGGCAAAGTCTCCCTTAAAATGCATCCTGGACAGCTGGGACCAATTTGACACACAATCTTTGAAGAAGAAGCAGCTCATTTTTCTCTGCCAAACAGTGTGGCCATGATACCCTCTGCTGAGTGGAAAAACCTGGCCTCCTAAGGGAAGTATAGATTATAACACCATTCTACAATTAGACCTGTTTTGTAAGAGTGAAGGTAAATGGTTTGAGGTCTCCTATGTGCAAGTTTTCTTTTCTCTAAGGAATACTCCTCAGCTATGTAAGGCCTGTACTCCAGACCCTACTAACCCCTCCTCAGGACTACTCCCACATTTAGGACTCCCTGTGACTCCTCCCTCCACCAATGCTGACCAGGCCCCCTCAGCTCCAATAACCCAAAAGAAGCCAGGAGAGGCTGAAACAGCCAAGGCATCTCAGGCTACTAGGATGCCCCGACTCTGCCCCCTACAGGCTGTAGGAGGAGAATTTGGCCCAACCAAGGTGCACACTCCCTTTTCACTTTCTGACTTAAAGCAAATCAAGGCAGACTTAGGAAAATTTTCAGATGACCTGGACAAGTACACAGATGTTCTGCAGGTCCTGGGTCAGTCCTTTGAATTAGATTGGAAAGACATCATGTTATTGCTTAGTCAAACCCTAACCAGCAATGAGAGAGAGGCTGCTCTAGCAGCTGCTCAGAGTTTGGAGACACCTGGTACCTTAGTCAAATACATGACCAAATGACACCAGAGGAAAAGGACTGATTTCCTACAAGTAGACAAGCAGTCCCTAGCATGGGCCCTTGCTGGAATCCCGACTCAGAATGGGGGACTGGAGTTGTAGGCACCTTTTGACCTGCATACTTGAGGGATTAAGGTAAACTAGGAAGAAGTCCATAAACTATGCAAGGTTATCCACCATAACTCAGGGAAAAGAAGAAATCCCAACTGCCTTCCTTAAGCTATTGTGGGAAGACTTAAGAAAGTATACTCCCCTGTCACCAGACTCCATCTAGGGTCAGTTAATACTTAGAACAAGTTTATTATGCAATCAGCAGCTGACATTTGGAGGAAGCTCCAGGAGCTAGCCCTGGGGCCAGAACGGAGTCTAGAATCATTACTAAACATAGCAACCTGGTTTATAATATAAACCAGGAGGAACAGCCTGAAAGGAACAGGAGAGACCAGAGAAAAGCCACAGCCCTAGTCATGGCCTTTGGGCAAGCAGACCCAAGGGGCTCAAAAGAGGGAAAAGCTTGGGTTAGCTGCCAGTCTGGCAGAGCTTGTTACCATTGCGGCCTAATGGGACACTTTATCATAAATTATCCCCTGAGAAATGAACCACCACCTTGTCCTTGCCCACTGTGCCAAGGGGATCACTGGAAAGTACATTGTCACAGGGAATGAAGGTTCCCAGGGCCTGAGGTGGCTAACCAGATGACCCACCAGCAGGACTGAGGGTGCCTGGGGCAAGAGCCAGCACAAGCCATCACCCTCACAGAGCCCTGGGTAAAGCTGACCATAGAGGGAAAGGAGGTTGATCTCCTCCTGGACACTGGTGTGGCCTTCTCCGTATTACTCTTCTGTCCTGGAGAGTTGTCCTCCAAGTCTGTAACTGTTGAAGGAGTCCTAGGACAAGCAGTCTCCCGATATTTCTCCCAGCCCCTAAGCTGTAACTGGGGAGATATGCTCTTCTCCCATGCCTTCCTCATCATTCCAGAAAGTCCCACTCCCTTACTGGGATGGGACCTGTTAGCCAGAGCAGGAGCCATTATTTATATAAACATCATCAGGAAGGTAATCCCTCTCTGCTGCCCATTATTTCAAGAAGGGATTAATCCCAAGGTTTGGGCAATGGACAGACTATTTGGACGGGCAAAGAATACATGCCCAATTCGAATAAGGCTAAGGGATCTCACCTCTTTTCCTTACCAAAGACAGTAGACCCTAAGACTGGAAGCCCAAAAGGGGATACAAGATATTGTAAAGAACTTAAAAGCTCAGGGTCTAGTAAAGTCCTGTAACCACCCTTGTAATACTCCAGTTTTAGGAGTATAAAAACCTAATGCACAATGGAAGTTGGTTTAGGATCTTAAGCTTATTAATGAAGTTGTGATTCCTTTATACCCAGCTGTACCTAATCCTTACACCTTGCTCTCTCAAATACCAGGAAAGGCACAGTGGTTTACATTCCTGGGCCTTCTGTGTACCATTACATCCTACTTTCCAGTTTCTGTTTGCCTTTGAAGACTTTAGACCAAAATTCTTAGCTCATCTGGACAATGTTACCCCAGGGCTTTCAAGATAGCCCCTACTTGTTTAGCCAGGTTCTAGCTCAGGACCCTAGTAATTTTTCACATCCAGGCACCCTGGTTCTTTGATACATGGATAACTTACTTTTAACTGCAAACTCAGAAACTCAATGTCAGCGGGCCACCCAGGACCTCCTAAACTTCCTTGCCATCTGTGGATATAAGGTTTCCAAACCAAAGGCCCAACTTTGTAGGCAAGAGGTAAAATACCTAGGGCTTGTCTTGTCTAAAGGCACTCAGACCCTTGATAGGGAACGTCTCCAACCGATATTGGGCTTCCCCCATCCAAAGACCTTAAAACAGTTGCAGGGATTCTTAGGAATAGCTGGTTTCTGCCAATTGTGGATTCCCAAATACAGTAAAATAGAAAAACCTCTATACACTCTAATTAAGGAAATCCAAAAAGCTAACATCCATCTAATACAATGGGACCCTATAGCTGAGGCACCCTTTCAAACCCTAAAGCAGGCACTACTGCAGGCTCCAGCTCTAAGCCTTCCTGCAGAGAACGACTTCTCCCTATATGTTATGGAAAAGTCAGGAGTGGCACTGGGGGTTCTCAGCCAGACTTGGGGGACCATGCCACAACCAGTGGCGTACCTAAGTAAGGAAATTAATGCAATAACAAAAGGCTGGCCACACTGCTTGCTAGTCATAGTCGTGGTGGCTATACTGGTCTCAGAAGCTGTTAAAATAGTGCAAGGGAAAGATCTAACTGTATGGACTTCACATGATGTAGCTGGAATTCTGGCCTCTGAAGGAGGTTTATGGCTGTCTGACAATCACCTACTTAAATATCAGGACTTAGTGCTTGAAGAACCTGTACTTCAGCTGCGCACATGTGCAGCCCTCAACCCAGCCACTTTTCTTCCTGGGAAGGGGCAGACACAGAACATAACTGTCAGCAGGTTATAGCTCAGAACTATGTGGCTCAGGAAGATCTCTTTGAAACTCCTTTAGCCAATCCTAACCTTAACCTATACACTGATGGAAGTTCCTTCATGGTTTATGGAAGTTTTCTTTATGAAAAATGGAGTTCAAAAAGTAGGATATGCAGTATTCAAAAATCAAACAGTGCTTGAAAGTAATTCCCTTCCTCCTGGAACTAGTGCCCAGCTGGCAGAACTAGTAGCCCTCACTCGAGCTCTGAAATTAGGTAAAGGAAAGAGAATAAACATTTACACAGATTCCACGTATGCTCACCTAGTTCTGCATGCCCATGCTGCCATATGGAAGGAAAGACAATTCCTAACCTCGGCAGGATCTCCCATTAAATATCATAAGGAAATATTAGACTTATTACAAGCTGTTCAAGAACCCAAAGAGGTAGCAGTCTTCCACTTCTGGGGTCACCAGAAAGGAGATGAGGAGGAAGCAGAGGGCAATTGCCAAGCTAACCTAGAAGCAAAAAGGGCAGCTAGACAAAAATTTACAGAAGGACCTTTAATATGGGAAAACCCTCTCTAGCAAACTAAACCTCAATACTCATCAGAAGAGGTAGAGTGGGCAGTCTCCCAGGGACATAATCTTCTTCCTTCAGGATGGCTAGCTACTGAAGGGAGAAAAATACTCCTACCTGCTGCCAGCCTGTGGAAAGTATTTAAAACCCTATATGAACCTTCCATATGAGTATAGAGAATACACATTGAGTGGCCAAATCTATATTTATAGAGAAAGATCTCTTCAAGGCTGTCCAACAAATAGTCAAGGGATGTGAAATATGCCAGAAAAATAATCCTTTGGCACATTACAAAGCTCCTCCTGGGGAACAGCAAGGTGGTCATTACCCAGATGAGGACTGGCAAATGGAGTTTACCCATATGCCTAAGTCTCGGAGATATCAATATCTGCTAGTAGGTGTATACCTACACAAACTGGGTTGAGGCTTTCCCCTGTAGAGCAGAAAAAGCCCAAAAAGTAATAAAAGTCCTGATTAATGAAATAATCCCTAGATTTGGACTCTCTCGCTGTCTTCAAAGTGATAATGGCCCTGCCTTCAAATCTGCAGTGACCCAAGGAATTTCCAGGGCATTAGGAATACGGTATCATCTCCACTGTGCTTGGAGGCCTCAGTCCTCAGGGAAAGTGGAAAAGATGAACAAAATTCTTAAGAGACACCTAAAGAAACCGGCACAGGAAACCCACCCCCCGTGGCCTTCTGTATTACCGACAGCACTCTTAAGGGCTCGAAACTCTCCTCAGAAAATAAGACTCTGCCCCTATGAGGTGCTTTATGGATGGCCCTTTCTCACTACTGATCTTGTATTAGACAAGGAAACAGCATATCTAATAAAAGATATAACCTCCTTGGCTAAGTAGCAACAGGCTATTAGAACCTTACCTGAAGGACACCTTAGGGAAACAAGGGAAAGAGTTGTTCTGCCCTGGAGACTTGGGGCTTGTTAAGTCTCTCCCCTCAGACTCTCCCTCTCTAGGCCCATCTTAGGAAGGACCATTTTCAGTTATTCTGTCTACCCCAATAGCAGTTAAGGTGGCGGGAATTGACTCATGGATTCATCATACTCGGCTGAAGCCTTGGACACCTCCTGAAGAAAATCATAGGCCCTCCACTCTGCAGCCTGAAGTTCCAGGAAACAACCCTTTGTACACCTACAAGCCTTTAGAGGATCTACATTTTCTCTTCTGACAAGATCCCCAGGAAAGTAACTGCTCATGAGTCTAATTTATAGTCTGGCATTAACAGGACTATCACTCTTAACTTTGCTATCTGTAATCAGCTTCTCAAACTCCAATTATTCCTTTCATAGTGGGTGGGGGGAGGGTCAGAATAATAGGAAAACTTGGTATGGGCATTAGAAAATTTACTATCTCTACTCAGTTTTAATATAAGCTATCTCAGGAGTTAAATAATAGCATAAAAAGGTTGCTAATTCTCTCTGCAGAGGCAGCTCACTCTGCACAAACAGCTTAACTCTTTAGCTGCCATAGCTCTTCAAAGTAGAAGGGCCCTAAATCTGCTAACAGCTGAGAGAGAAGGAGCCTGTCTCTTTCTAGGAAGAAATGCTGCTACTTTATAAACCAGTCAGGTATTGTCTTAAACAAAATTAAAGAACTCAGGGATCAATTGAACACAGGGCTAGAGACCCTTAAGAAATAGGGAGAGAGATCCAAGATGGCCGACTAGCAGCAGCTCAGGATTGTAGCTCCCAGTGAAAGTGCAGAGAGTGAGTGGACGCCGCACTTTCAGACGAATTTTTTGCCCACAGATTGGGAGATTCCCGGCGGAGGAGCCACACGGGTTGCCAGCGCGACTTTTTTGGCCAGCGCGGCTATTTTGCCAGTGCCCCGGCACGGCGCTTCTCGGTGCGGAGTATAAGACACGGGGTGCCTGTTGAGTCAGGCTCGGCTGGTCCCATCCCCACAGGGAGAACAGCAATTGGAAGCGCTGAGGACTGAGAGTTTCACAGCAAGCACAGCCAAACCGGGAAGGTCCAGCTCTCTGGGGAAGGGGCGTTTGCCAAAGGAAAACTAAGAAACAGAAAAAACTTCATCACTGGGCGGAGAGATCCAAGATGGCTGATTAACAACAGCTCAGGATTGTAGCTCCAAGTGAAAGTGCAGAGAGCGAGTGGATGCCGCAATTTCAGACGATTTTCTGTTGCCTACAAACTGGGAGATACGCAGCGGAGGAGCCACAAGGGTCGCCAGCGCGACTCTTTTGGCCAGCGCGGCTGTTTTGCCGGTGCCCCGGCATGGTGTGGTGCTTCTCAGTGCGGAGTATATGGGACTGGGTGCCCTTTGAGTCGGGCTCTGCTGGTCCCATCCCCACAAGGAGAACAGCAATTGGAAGTGCTGAGGACTGAGAGTTTCACAGTAAGCACAGCTGAACCCGGGAAGGCCTAGCTCTGTGGGGAAGGG